>BJCN01126916.1:0-10218 GCA_018326445.1 Flaveria brownii
ATTTATATATTATTTATCACGTTTGGTCTTATATCTGATTCGATCATTCTACCGTTGGTGGAATTAATTGGTGCCATTCGTGAGGGGATCCCTTGATAATAATTTTTCATTTTTAAATTTGAGCTAATGCTTGTAATTTATTTTTTGTATTCGTTACAATCTCATGATCGTTAATATCTCATGAAAAAAATTCACTAATTAATCTTTTTTCATCACTTAGGTTGGTGTAATGATAAGATTCAAAAACTATATAATTGAAAATCGTACAGTTTCATATTTGATTAAGAGTAGTTTATGGAACTCAAATTAGGTGCATATATTGTTGTTAAAGAAAAAAGTAATCTTCTTTTCCACTTCATTGTATTTAGTGTATATTTTCCCCTTTTAAGTAGCTTTTAGACCTTTGCTTAACCAGTGATTAAGATCTAAATCTCTCTCTCTCTCTCTCTCTCTCTCTGAAGAAACCTAGGTTTCATAACAATAAGTTGCAGAGGGAAGAAGATGGGAAGAGGAAAGATTGCAATCAGGAGAATAGATAACTCAACCAGCAGGCAAGTAACTTTCTCAAAGCGAAGGAACGGATTACTGAAAAAGGCAAAAGAGTTAGCCATCTTATGTGATGCTGAAGTAGTCCTCATCATCTTCTCCAGCACCAACAAGCTCTATGAATACTCAAGCAGCAGGTTGATTAGTACAATTTTCTAATTAACTCTTATTGTCATTTTATCCTTTATTCTTCTTGATTACATCAGTCTATAATCTATATATATTTATCTGTACCCTCAACAGAATGTGAACCAATTTAAAATTAAGCTTAACAATGTTGATCTACATATCCCAGATTCGTACGGGGTTGGACGGATAGATTCCATGAACTTCTGAATAAAAACTTTGATATACATATCTGATAACCACATAGATGATTTACAATTTTTAATGTAAAGCTTTCAGATATGTATTCACATACGCGCACAGAAACCTCTGTCTGCTATTTCTCTTTTATATTCAGCTGTATTTTCTATCTAAAACAATGTGCAGATGTTTGTTTTCGTGATAAATATTTTGCATATAATCAGAATACATTATAGTGGTAGTTTTTGACACTGCTGGTTCTATTACCAATGTACGTGTTGGAATTTGCATATGGTTTTTCTATCAGAATCGTATAAGGTTGCATTCAACAATATTTGTAGTTTGATGAACTTATAAATATTTTGATGTAAGGAGAATAAACATTGTGAATATATATATAAAAGATGGGATTAATCCATTGTTTCTTAATCTGCAAAAATACATGGAGTTCATCTAATTAATGATGAAGAAGCATTTTTTTTTTTAATTTCGTTTGTGATAAGAACAAAGACTTTCACATTGACGATTAATAACATTTTTCGTTCTTTATGATAATTCAGCATGACATCAGTGATTGAACGCTACAATCGGTTTAAAGAAGAAAACAATCAACTTACGACCGCAATGCCAAATGTCAAGGTATGTGTGATGCCTTCTGATTCATTCCTTAATGGAACAGGATATGGGAATCACCAAAGGGGAAGGGAATGTGTATATGTAACTTAACTACATAACATGAATGTTGAGAAAACCCTAATCTTCATAGCACAACTGCTAGTAAAGTGAAACATATATAAAACACCCATAGTAAACACCATAAGATATATATGAGAAACACTAAACTTCAACCCCCTAATTTTGAATGTACCACTGATAATATCAAATAGAAAGAATCAGTTTTGTTTTTAGTATGAAAATGGGGAATTAATATATATAACTGTTGTTATTTGTTACAACTTGATGGAGGTGCAACAAGTAAAAGTGGTGGAGAGGGTATGTTTAGCACATACTGGATATGTATTCATGGAATCTTTCAGACTCAAGAAAAACGAACTATTTTTCAATGGAATTATATGATCGTCAAGTAATGTGTATATTTGGTTGGTCTCTGATCTTTGCAGCACCATGTAGCTTTTGCCAAAGCCTGTTTCACACTATTTCACTAAATAAGACCATATATATAATATAATATTTAGAGAAATTAATTGAAAATTAAACTTCAATTCTAAGATGAGAGGGCATCATGGAGAGTAAGCATCTAGCTAACAGGTTTCTTGGCTATGATGTTATTTTAAATGTGACAAAAAGTGGAAACATAAAGTGCCTAATTGCCTTAAATATTTAATATTTCCTGATAACTAAATGTTGTTGAGTGTGATATTTATAATAATAACATAAAAAATTAATGACTTAATGTTGCAAGATGACATATACAATCAAATATGATAAACCAATCATTTAATCACAACACACCCTCTAAATGTATCTCATATCAGCAGAGCTACTTCCTGACTTTCAAAGCTTGCGAATCTATGCTCAAAAGCTTGAAAAGGATACAGATGAATATGCAGAGAATCTTGTGACATCAAATTTCTCATTATCTAGACATATAATTCCATTGGAAGGTAGTTCGTTTGTCTTGCGTCGGTAGCATTCATGAAATATCCACAATCTCAAATATGATAACAAAGATATTCAATCTATTGATATGAAAACTTAATTAGTATTCTCATTTTGAACTTCATGAATATAGGAAGCTAAATGATCAACAAGATACTTACAAAGAGTAGGTTAAGATAATTTTTAGAATAAGTAAGTCACTATATGTTGATTCAGAATTTTTTGTATGTGCATCTTCTTACTTTGCATATACAATATTGATCAACCATGACTTCCCACCGATTGCTAGCTATGGCAAATGGAGGCAGCAATATTGAAGCAACAGTTGCAGAACTTGCATGAAGCTCATCGGTTAGTCACACATAGTTCATTATTACTTCTTAATGCATAAAAATGACAGAACTAGAGCTTCTAGTTATAGGGGTCATCATAATATATTAATATTATCTTCACCGCTTACAACTAAGTCATGCTTTTCTTAAGAAAATCAAACTTTTATATATATAAACCAATAAATTCTAGTGACCAGGGATATATTAATAGACCCTCTTGACCCTTCATTGGTTCAATAAGAGTAATCTAGAGGATAGTTTTACCAATGAAAGCAACGGTATATCTACAACATTAAAGCTAGCAAAAGGTTTTGCTGGAACATTTCTCTTAGTGATGTTTGATTTGATGTGTTTGGATAAGATTAGGAACCTGATGGGAGAAGAACTCTCTGGATTGGGAGTTGAAGACTTGCAAAAACTAGAGAACCAGTTGGAAATAAGCCTAAAAGGTATTCGGATGAAAAAGGTAATGAAAAAACCCTAGGCTCTTTCACATGCTCTAACTAGGGTTAAGTTTAGAGAATAATAATTAAGTATTAAAAGTGTTCCAATTGAGTTACTTAATTTAAAAAGTATTCCATTAATTAAATCACTTTGTTTTTAATTAAAGGTTTAAAAATGTTTTCTTTTTGTTTTAATTGAAAAATAATTTTATTATGCAGAGATGGAGTGGTGACGTGGATTTTGATAGTTTTTTTATGTTTTTTAATCTAATTTATATGTTTTTTAAATTTTTTAATATAATTACATATATTAAAAATCTCAACCCTTATATCTTCTTTTCCATTTCCTTCTTGACTCAAAATAATTCGATAACGACTTGATTTGATTATTTAGATTGAGCAAAAATATATGTATAAGTGATCTAATCGAAATAATTTTGAAATTTAGTTAATATTTTATAACATTTTCTTTGTAAACTAATATTCAAGTAACTATATCTGGGTACGTAAGACAATGTGCAATTTTTAACGTTCAAAATATTTAGATTATTAAGATTGTTTATCGGTTCAGTTTTCATTTACTAAGTTTAAAACTTTTTAAGCTTTTTTCAGCTAAAACATAAGCCGAACCGAAGCGTTAATTTAAAACCAAATTGAATCTGATTGTCTTTAAGTAAGTTATGTGCGTTCAAACATGCTAGGTTGATTAGGAATATTGATGTATTTTTGGTACCTCTTTTTAGCTAGTAAACCTAAAAGCACAGGCGTTTAATATGGTTTGCAGGAAGAGATTTTAACCAATGAGATACAAGAGCTCACCACAAAGGTCTTTGTTCCTATTTCCGTTTCCCCTCACATTTTCATTTTACTTTACTACTACACACCTAAACAAGATTCAATTTTTTTTCATTAGCATTTATTAAACAAAAATAAGAAATTTACAAAATAATACAGAGTTTTCACATCCCAAAACTAAGATCATTAAGAGGCTAAAAAGGAATGGGGATTTTTTTTTCTTCTATAGGGGAACCTCATACATCAACAAAATATAGAACTCTACAAGAAGGTAATCATTATTTTATTAATTAATCATATATGCAGAATTGTAATCAATATAATTATCCATGAAAAATATTTCTACCAGCTTTACGAAGCAAGAGCATCTGCAGCTACATGTGATGAGAATAATCGGTTCGCTGTGTGTAACTCGGGTGCAATACAAAATCATATGCCGACCAATCCGCAGCTATGTCAACCTGAGCATCAGAGGACTATCATGCACCATTGACAACAACTAAATCAAGGCAAGTAACTTGCTACGCCGCAGGTGAAACGGAGATCGCAAATAACCTTTTTTCAGGATTTCACAAGTTTATTTGGTTTTTAATTTTTCAATATTGGTGGTTGTGTACAAATATTTGTAATTTATAAGGGCATGCTGTTCTCAATCCTTCCTATGGATTTATAACTTCTCTTTGTTCCTCTCATGGTATATTTTCTTCTGTTTTATAAGATTTTGACATGCAACTTGATTGAATCAATCCGCCTACAGTTATTTAAGATGACTCACAAATTTGATCAAGTGTAGTGATGTAGACAGTGATGCAGTCGACCTTAATAAACCCATATGAGTGTTTGCTTGTTTACTAATTCCTTGTGTTATTGTTCAGTTAATCTTGATCGGGTCAAGTCGGGTCACGGGTCGACTATCATGGGTTGAACGGGTCAATAGCAGTTTGAGGGTTTAGTTACAACAGACTAGGATATGATATATAATAATACTTAGGATAAGGTCTAGCGGTTTTTAATGGAACGATCGAGTCAAGCGAGTCAAACTAGAACAAAAAGAAGCCGGTTCGTACATCACTAGTTGTAGAGGTCAAGCGAGTCAAGTGGAACCTGAGCTCAACTCATCTTGACTTAAGAGAGCTCGAGCTCGGCTCGTATTTTAAACTATTATAATTGTTTAGTATATATTAAATTTTATATATTTTTTATACCCCCGAGTCTCAGGTCAAGAGAGAAGAGCGATTTATATATTATATATTTTATATTTTATATATAACATTCTACATATGATTTATGTTTTATCAGAGTTTTATGTATAATAATATTTATTTATATAAATCTATCTATTAAAATTCAAATAAAAATATATATAAATAAAAGGCTCGTTTAGGCTCACGAGTCGGTTCAAAGTCTCAAACTCAATATGTGAAGTTCAGGCTTGGGCTCAATAATATAATTAGGTTTTTTAGGCTCGGTTGGGTCTCTATAAGACTAAATTTGTCTCTACATTTTTGTCGATTTGATATCAAATAACGCGTGAGTGGCTTAGCGTCTCAACAGTTCAGCTCTTTCGTACCCTAAACTGTTGTAATTTGTAGATGCATGGAACTCATTAAAACTTCCAGCCCGGAACTCTCTATGATGGGTATGGGCTGAAACCCATTGAACAAGATCCAAAAGAGGTAAGGTGGTGGACTGGTGGAGACGGCGGACTCGTGTATAAAATTTATTGGGTTTTCATTTCCTCCTTATTTTCTTTAGATTTAAACATGACCTTGTTAATGTTTTTACTTGAATTACCATAATTTTCAAGTAATTTCTTTTGAGCAGCAGACTTAGATACATTATCTCCTCTTAGTTTCTATACCATTTGTTCATAACAAGACTAACTCAAAAACCATTTTGTTTATAATAAGATTTGAATCAACAACTTTTATAAAAAAGTCACCCATATAACACATTTTTTTAAAAAGAATTCGTCATACAACACACCTTGAATCATGATATCATTTGGTCAAATGACTTTTGATTATTGTCCAAGTAACTAGCTACAAAATATTCGACCCTTAGGGTTGTTCACGAGCTGTACCGAACCGAACGGACCTTTGTTCATAGTAGGCTCGTTTACAAACCAAAACGAGTTGATCGGTTCGTTTACAACCGAGCTAAAAATCAAGCGATCATTTTTCGATCTTTAATTTTTCGAGCGATGTTCGAGTGAGTGGTGAACAGTCTTAACAACCATGATTTTGATAGTTTTATGGTCTAGTGTGCCACTCGATTTAAATATACAAAGAAAGACAATGAATATGTTAGGTCTCAAGTTTTATGCATTATTAAGCAGCCACATTGTACGGTATAATCATATTTATGAATAATAATTTGGGTCAAAGACTATCTCTTAGTAGCGTAGTGATGTGTTGGTGTTAGGTATGAGTTTTAGATGTTTAAAACATTGTTTTAACCTAATTTTGATATCCAATATAATCACTTTGTTACGTGTTTGAAACATAAGTTAAATGAAGTTTAACGAATATTATTTGAGAAGGATACAAAGGATAGCAAGACTGTGCCTTGAAAGATGCTGAAAACGAAGAAAATTGTGAAAAACTGTTGGGAGGCCGTAAGCCACGGCTTGAGGCCGTAACTTACGGCCCTATGTTGAGTCTGTCTGTGAACCCCGTAAGACAGAAGGTTTGGTCGTCTGCTTGAAAGTAGGCTGTAACCTAAGTCCTATAGGCAATAAGTTATGGTCTAAACACGATATTTGAAGGATTATTTTAAATTTTAAATCCTATTTAAATCTCAATCATTAGGGTTTTAAAGAGACATTCCTTGAGTCCTATGAACAAATTTTTGGATGAAATTCAGCCCTTAGAACCTTCTCTAATCATTCCAAATCAAGATTGAATACATGATGAAGACGATTAACGGCTATATCATTCGCGGTTACTTTTAGGTGGATAGTTATTGCCAAGTGAGACGGTTAGTCATGTTTAGGGTTTTATGTTGAACACTTTGTGATTAAATTTAATTGAAGGTTTTGATTGAGTTAAACAATTTATAAATAAAGAAAGTTATTTTCTTTATCAACAGTTTTTGGTTTTCTTATATTGTTAGCTCATTGAGAAAAGTATATAACTTTATATAGGTGAATTGGTAACTTCGTGAATGAACGAATCTTAAAAGATTATTCCTTGGTTATCACTTTAATCAAAAGCGAAGATCTTGATCCGTGTTTATGCAACCCTAAGTTACACTTAATAACCGTTGATCTTGTAGAACTTGAAACCCGAAAGTGATTTTTTTCTTATTAATTATTAAATTCATTCCAAAGTTGATTGCTTTTTACACTTAGGTTAGTAAATTTATCCAAAATTTCATATTAACTTACAAAGTTTGTGTCTTTTAGTTGATCGAATCATATTAATTAAACACTTTCCACATATTCCCTGTGAGACGACCTTACTTACCCTTACGCAATAAAGGTAACTAAGACCGTTATATTAACTTATTTTTTATCGAGTCTCGACAAGCGTATCAAAATGGCGCCGTTACCGGGGAATTAATGCATTTAGTGTTTAATTGTTTTTATTTGCTTTTCTTAAAAATTTATAAAAAACCCAAAAAGATTTTATTTTTCTGTTTTTTCCTTCTAATTTGTTTTCTTGCTCAATGTTACGTGGGGTGTTTTTTGTTTTCTTGTTTGCAGGTAACCATTACATTAATGCATATACGATTTAAAGGAAGGACCTCGCCGTTGCTGTTTGATCTAGAATTTGAGAAGACTTAAAGAGAGAATCATGTGTTTCATAAAGCATCAACTTCAAGGATTTCCCAAATTCATGGTCAAGCAAGATCTAAAGAATGTACATCATCAGCAACAACTAATCAGATTTTAAATAGACTTTCAAGAACACCTGAAAGTAAGAATTCAAGAATGATGAATAATCCAGAAAACCAAGGAGTACCACAACCTAACCAACCTATAGGGGATATCCTACTACAAGTATTCCCTCAACTTGATAACTCTCCACCTCAATCACAACCTGTGTAACCTCAACCTCCGGGGCCAATCCCTGTTTATCAAGGTGTGCAAAACCAACCTCCGGCCGTGAACTTGCAACCGATGCCATATTTCTGGGTTCGTAATCCAAGTTTTCAGCATAACATGGAAGGAAGTCATCATATTAATGAGGAACGGTTTTTAGTTGAAGGAAGCCATCATACAACCTATGTGGATTAATGGATTGATGATTAAGTCAACATGGACGGACCAAACCAACATGATTTTGAGGACTATGAGAACCAAACGGGCTATCAAAACCATCAACCAATCATGATCAGGGTGGTTATCCACAACCACCTATTCGCAACAATGTTGGAGGTCAACCATTTGATGGCATACCTATAAAATTTGGAGTACAACAATATGTACGAGCACATGGTGTGGATAGTTACTTTCATCCTACCATTGCTATTAGTTTATCTCCTATAGCTTCACCAACACAAAAAGGGACGAGCTTTTGAAGTCCGAACATAATGTCTGGGAATTCTTTCTCACTGGTATGGCAACTGAAGAACCCTATCTGCATATATCCAAATTTAAGGCATCATTAGCACCATAGGTGGCCAAGGCTTTTCATCAAATGAAGTTACATTAGTCCTATTCTAATTCACATTTAAAAACAAGGCCAAACAGTGGTTCCTATCTCTACCATCTGCAAGTATTCACACACAAATGCAATAACAATTCTTGTATGAATACTATACTTCTAAAAGGATGAGTGATGCAAGGCGAGCCATTCGAGGATTTACATAACAATCAGTTGAACAATTCCATGAAGCTTTTCACCGGTTTAAGGAAATGCTAAGAACTTGTCCATGATCGATGTCGAAGTACCAATCAAATAAGATGTAAAATGTGTGTTCTCACTCACCTTAACTAGTTAGAGTAAGTAGGGTTGTCGATCCTCGTGGAATTAGTGGTTGGTATATTGTAATCGAATTTGTACGATAATGATTAAATTGGTAAATTACTAAACTATTGCCTCTTGGCTGTTAAAAGTGAAATTTGGAATGATTAACAAATTAACTAAGAAAATAACGTGCAAGTAATGAAAATTGATTAGAAGACAATTATGAAAAAGGGTAATCCACCCAGGGATTCAGGTTCGGTTTTCAGTAATTGTTTAGTTCAACGGAGTGAAAAATCCTTAATGGGGATTCTATATATATAATGATTAAGTGATAGTGATAACTAATACTTAACGAGTCTTAGTACACAATGCCAATTGAATTAACAACCAAAACCCTGCAATCATAAAACTCGCGCAAAATTATATGACATTCAAATCAAGATTCACTAAAACAATTGTTTAAACAATCAAGACATAAGTTAAACTGAATAAAGAACTTAACAGGTTCTCAAGTTTAATCTCAACAAAAATTGAACATGAACAAAAACCTAATAACACGAAACTCATTACCCAAGGTAGATCACGCGGAGTTTAGCCTTGCATCTTCATGAATTTGGCAACGAAATTGGATTGGAACATGAATTGATGGATTGGAATGAGTTAGACAAGTGGAGAAAACCCCAAGAATCACCAAAGTTCATCCCTTTTTGCTCCCAATGCGAATTAGGGTTTTTAGAATTGATAACCCTACTTAAATATGACCAAAATCCGAAGAATTACGTCAAATCTGACTATACGACGTAAGTTACGTCTTAGGGACATAAATTACGTCCTCTCTCATGATATACGTGCTTAGCCCCTGTCTTACGTTCCAAAAATTGTCATTTTAGAAAGGACGTAGCTTACTTCCTTTAAGATGTAAGTTACGTCGTATACTAATTTTGCACCAATTTCTTCATTTTCTTCCTCTCTTTTCATCCATATATCATCCAATCATTGTGAAACCCTTGAATACATCATTTAAGCTTCCCACACCTACAATTCAAACCTAATACAAAGTGATTAAGCTCGATAGAAAAATCACGTTAAAAGCATACATTTAAACACTTAAAACACATAGAAAACATGAAGGCATCAGTCCACGTCATGGCATAGAAAGTGGTATTTGATTTTAGCTTTGTATAATGGATTATCACCAGAGGATGCAAGATATGTAAATTCCATAAGTGCGGAAACGTTCACCTTAAACCATAAGAATGATGA
>BJCN01127248.1:0-11036 GCA_018326445.1 Flaveria brownii
AACTAACTATTTACACTTTTAGTCCTTGCACTATACTAAAGATTACATTTCAGAACTAAACTGTAATACTACACTAATACAAAGAATTAACCAACAACATATATATTATGTTTTTCTATCTATATATATTCACCAAATTTGATTTCACAAAAACCATCATATTCATTCATAAAAATGTCATTATTGAAGTTTATAACAAACAAACAAACATACCCAGTATATCCCTCTCAAAAGCAGGGTCTGGGAAATATTGAAGTTTATAAGAAACAAACCTACTAATATCCCACTCATAAAGTAGGGTCTCCCGGTTTGGGGAGGGTGAGATTGAGATAAGGGCAAACCCCCTTGCCTCTATTTCAGGATATAATAGGCTGCTTCTAGTGAGATCCCGGCTCAAGTAAAAACTTCCTTTTTATGTGAAAAATACAAGTATTTATATTTTAATTCCTAAGTTTCATATTATCTAATTATCTTTGGACAAGCCTTGGAGAGATGCCCTTGTTTTGCTATGACAGCTTTAAATTCTGCTTATGGCCTGAATGATATCTTTGATAGTTTGATGTTCAAAAACACAAAATATATGTGACACATAAAACATTACTGGGCTCTGCCGCTCTGGTAGTACTACCTTTCGTTATGGTATTTGGAACAGTTAACTTAATGCGTGGCTTAGTAAAAATGCTTGATTATTAGTCAAGTTTCGGAAGTATACTTTAACAGTATGAATAATGGGGGTAATCTAGTGGATCAAACCAATTAGCAATTTACTATTAATGGATTAGAAGATCATGGTGGGGGAATAATTTGATTTTTTTCTAAAGGGAAGTAAAGGAATTAATATGAGACACCACAATGTGGAATATATTGCAAATATCATAGGACATAGTACCTATCATTCATAGTTATTCTTTTTACTTGTAGCGAAGTATTATAATGAAAATTTGAGAAAACTTTATTATCAATAAGTGAACATTTTAACATTGAAACAAAATCCTGATACCTATATGTTTATCTTAATCTAAGCTTATCTCTAGCTAATAATATAATCATAAAATAAAACCCAATAAGTATCTAGAATGTAGGATAGTCATTAACTCTAATCATTTGGAAAGTAAACTCCCAACAATTTTAAAGATATGGATTTGCGGTGATGACTTTAAATTAAATCATACTATATATGGGTTTAGTTTGCAATGTTCTTATTCTAGAAAAGAAAAGCTAAGAAGGTCTATAAATAAACATTAGTGGATATTTGTTCTCTTGCTAAATTGGTTGGTGGAACACGTGACTGGTCGTGGGGTTAAAAGCAAGCTAGTTTGGCCCCTATCAAAGGCAAACTATGTATATAGAAAATTAACATATAAACACTAAGATACTTCAAATTCACTCTTTATATATTCTATAAGCAAATCAGGTAAAGGAAGATGCAAAGGTAAGTGTTTATTTTAAGAATAAATCTTCATTAGAATGGAGGGATTAGTCAATGTTTATCAACTGTCATCTACTTTCAGTTATATTTTTTTGCTTATGCTGTATGCTGTTTTTTTTGTAGGTGTGTTTATTGATGTAAAATATTTAGGTTGCATTTCTGACCAATTTACTAATGGGTGTTTGTTTATCTCAAATGAGTCAAATGGGTCAATTCAAAATTTAGCTAAAAGGCAATTTGTCATTTGAGTCGTCATGCCTGTCAAACAGGTTGAAAATTGGCCATAGCGTATTTTTTAGTGCATACAATCTCTTAAATCCATTTATTCTGAGATTTGGATTTTCATTGTAATAAAATATTGTTTACATAAACCTTATCAACAAATTGTCTCTCTGTTAGAAGTTAAAAAAATGGACGGGTATTTGTGAAGTCCAAAACGAACTGGCTTGGGTTGGCCCACAAACGTTTTTTTTTCATTATTTGTTTACTTTTATAGACACTTAATGAGCTAAATTAGGTTTAGAAAAATGATAATATTATAATGATAATAGTAAAAATCATAGATTGTATTATATTATTAGACTTTGGATATGACTTGTACTTGAAAATACTTGTTAGTTGCTACAACCTCACCTGTAACCCAACCCACTTGCCCCATCAGTATTGTTTTTATGTACTGCAGTTCCGTAGAACTTGTTTAATTACTTTTGAGGGTGTTGCGATGCAGGTGTTTGACAGACAAAAAAAGCTAACAATAGCATGAAATCGGATTCTTGCACAGCGTTAACAGCACGCTCATGGCTTTAATATTGTCCGGGGATGAATGGACCGCATTTTGACTAAAGAATGGGAGTTAGCAAATTAGAATTGGGTTTGTGTTGGCGTATTGCACTTACCAAAACTGGTGTGGAGACTCGGTTCATTCATAAATTGATGCTTGTTTTCAGTCTGGGTCTTATCTTGTGTGCAAGATCTGGTTTATAAGACTTGTATTGTGTATTTGTGTTCATACTCACTCTGTTTCTTGATATTTGTTATCTCAATTTGATGGCTATCATTTTCTTTATTGCAATTGGTAAATACTATTCTCCTTATCACAAGATATGCGGGATGAATTGATCATCCTTTGCTGGGTTGAAATGTTGATCATCCTTTGCTGGATGAATTGATCATCTTTAGTTATGCGCCTGTACTTTCTATCTGTATTTAGTTTACCTATCTTACCTTTGTCGTGAGTTTAGCTGTATTTACTCGTCTTATGGTGCATATTCTAATTTGATATGTTTGTGTTTTCTAAATCTTGGATGTTTTGTCTCTGGTATCACTTTTTACGAGTTGGGTGTCTTTCTGGGTGCAATCTCTCTATCCTTGGGGTAGAGAAAAGACTAGTACTCATCTCATTCTCTCTAGGCCATACTATCTAGTGGGACTTTCGTTTTTGCTAGTATGAAATGGGTTCACGGTATGGAAAATCGATCCAACCAAAACTAGTTGGGTATGGTGCGAAAATTTTCACTGCTACCTTTAATCGGTTAAGTAATGTGGTTGTCACCGGGGTTTCACTCTAAATATACATTGCAACTTGCATAAAATCTGTAGAAAATGATTAAAATTTTCGTATAAAATTGTTTTAGTTAAAATTTTAATTTGTAAAACTAAGTTATATGACAAAATAATTTATTTTTATTGTAAATTGAAACTAATTATATTTATATAATGAACTGTAAATTAGCACAATTTAATAAATAGTTTTTTTTTCCTTATGTTGAGTGATAAACAATATCGTATTGGACATGTAAGAAAGTTCGAGGGTTAAAATCTTAGTTTTTTTTTCTTGCATCAATGCTAAATAAGGAGGTTTTATACGTTAAAAATAGACCCAAGGTCAATAAATCTACCCAAACCAATCCATATAGAGGACGGAGTTGATACATCTATTGAAAACGTTAACATGTAAGATTAAGATAATTGTTTTTATAGAAAAAAAAAAGAAGCTTATAGCTTGTGACTTTTACATACCACTTGAGCATTAAGCATTGACTCACTGAGTTTACACCAACTGGATTGACTCTCTCTTCCTACCCTTCAAACTAAAATAAAAGAAACTGATTTGAGGATTTTAGGCTTTCGCTAATTCTCCTCTTCTACATTTCTCATGTTCATGTTCATAGCTAAGCTTTCCATGACGATGATATGTCTGCAACGGCTTCATCAACCGTCAAATAGACACCTTCCAACCCGAATGACTCCAATATGTTGGATTGATGTAGCTTTTCCATCACACTACCCCCCGGATTTGCCAGCACTAACTGCATTTTCAATATAAACCATCAAACATTTAGTTTTTAACTTTAAAACCACTATATCAAGAAATTCTAATCTACACCGACC
This sequence comes from Flaveria brownii, assembly GCA_018326445.1. Taxonomy (NCBI): domain Eukaryota; kingdom Viridiplantae; phylum Streptophyta; class Magnoliopsida; order Asterales; family Asteraceae; genus Flaveria; species Flaveria brownii. The sequence continues at coordinate 3,821 of BJCN01127248.1, forward strand.
AGTGCTATTTAATCATGATATGATTTTATACGGAAAAAGAGGGCATTATTTTCAATTTAAAAGAATTACATAGGGACTTGAGAGGCATGGTCTTTATGTTGTTCTTTTCAAAGATTGTGATCGAATAGTTTAGATAACATGTCAAAACACACTTAGGTAAACTTGGATGATGCTTTTCTTTAACTTTTTATGAATAATGCTTGTTAGGTTTAATACAAAAATATAACAATTTAGTATGTAGTATGCTTTAAAAATACAACTGTCAAATTCTAACTTTTTTGACGTTAATGATGTTTTCCTAATTTATGTTTTCTTTTATCATTTAACAAGTTCGAATAACAACTGTCAATCCTTATTTATGTTTTCTTTTATCATTTATGAGTTCACTCATAAATAAACAGGTCAAAACTCTATAAGAAAATGTGAACGTTAACCTGAAGTGAGCGCTTCTCTAGCATCTTTTTAAGCTCATTCACCATTGAAAGACCACTTGTGTCAATTGCTGTCACAGCTGTAAATTTTGGGGGAAAAAAAACAAATATTTATATTGTGTAGACTAGTTGAAGCATATGATATATGTTTCACACACTTTTAGTGTAAGCTTTACTTTCAAATTAACAACTTACCAGTCATGTCAATGACTACACATTTTAAAGAAGTCCCATTATTAGCTGCTAACCATTCTTCCTCTTCTCTGATCCATCTCAATATCCTGCAAAATAAGCCCAAACTTTCAACAACCCGAAATGTGTTTCAAACTTGTACTCTTTGCATTAGCAAGTTGTACACCGTACCGTTCTTGTAGATATGTCGAGTTAGCGAAATAGATAGGGGCCTCGATACTGAGTATTACAAAACAAGGAACCCTTTTTGCATCTCTGTATCTACTGACATTTTGATATATTTGAGTTCCCGGTATGTTTCCTAGTACACCTGTGTTTGGTCTTGTGACATGTAACAAAATCTTGAAAACTGAAACACCAACCTATGGCAAACAAATGATAATGTTAATTCCTCCAAAAATATTAAAAATAAAAAAGGAAATAAAATGGTTATGCATGAAAGATTACCGCAATTGCAAGACCGATTGGGACTGAAATAATGAGAACACCAAAGAATGAAGATAAACATGCTACAAAATCAAGTTTATCAACTTTCCAAAGTCTAATTGCACTTTGGTAATCTATTAGTCCGATCACAGCAGTTATGATAATTGCAGCCAAAATGAGATTTGGTGTGTAGTGAAAAAGGGGCATCAAGAACAACAGTGTTACAAGCACCGTTGATGCCATTATGATGTTTGACACCACTGTTTTAGCCCCGGCATTGGCATTCACAGCAGATCGAGAGAACGAACCTGCAATAATTAATTTGAAATTTGTTAAAAAATAAAAAATCTAGCAGTATCAAAATATGTATAAAGTTTTTCGTCCCATATGGTTAAAGATGTATAAATAAGTCTTGCTTGAGTTAACCAATAAAAAAAGTTCGAAACTTTTTTATTTAAAGTTTAAACTAGTAAGATTAAAAAACGGGTACCTGTAGTGACATAGCAAGAGGAACAAGAACCAGCCATATTCATAAGGCCAATGGCTATCATTTCTTTGTTGCCATCAACTTGGTAATCATTTAGAGCAGCAAATGTTCTACCTACTGCAATCCCTTCCTGTGGGTTATCTGTATAATCAGTTTCTAATGCTTTCTGGAGTTGTATAGTACAAGCTAGTAGAGATGGAACATACTGTGAGAGATAATATTCCGGTAATGATGCCGGTCTTGAGAGCTACCCCTAGAAAATGACCGTGAAAATAGAGCATGTTTGATGATGGTGGGTTCAAACCCTTATCCAAGTGACCAATCTGTTAATTTTCATATTTTCACAATATTGAAACAAGATTAAAACTTGAGGGTTTAACAATGAACTAAAAAAGATTTCAGGGGCCTAATTGAAACTTACAATTGCAATATCATGAAGCTTTGATCTGAAAAGAATGACTAAAAGGGTTGAGAGGACGACTGATACCAATGGAGCTGCTGCTGATACCCAGAAAAGCTTCGGTTTTTTCATGCCCTGCATTGATTAGTTGTACTACATGCATAAGCCATTTGTACCTTGTTAGTTCATCTTATTCCAGTTTGATGGATATACTTACAATATGCCTTGTGATCAGTAAAAAGGTCAGAAAGCAAAACCCCATCACATATGTCTGCCAAGACCACTGCACAAATATAAATATAAATAAGCTTAATAAACACAAGTGATGATAACTTATATAAAGGGTGAAAATAAATGTATCACAATTAAATCAATAAGTATAAGTATTTATGTAATGTTTATGATTTACATACCTCGTTTCTGTGTTGCATAGTAGACGATAAAACAGGGATTAGTTGCATCTTAGCAGTGAAATGAGTAATCCCAAGTAATCCTTTCAGTTGCTGTAAAGATACAATAACCGCTGCCCCGGCCATGAAACCAATAAGGGTCGCCTTTGATAAGAAATCTATCACAAACCCTAATCTGAAAAAACATGTAAAAGCATAATTAAGCTTTATTCATTGTATTTGCAGTTAAAATTTAGACCAACCGTTATTGTATATATTCATTCTTAATCTTGCAACAAAAGGATATATCTTCAAGGGAAAATTGTATGTATTACTTCCACATCCTTTCATGTGGACGATAAAATTGAAGTAAATTTCTTATCAATAATATCTCTTCATCAAGTTTATTATTTGATATAGTTGCAATAAATTATGTATACATTAGTTTTGTCCATTTATTATTACAAAGTGAAAAGGAAGAAGAGAACGGAGAGAAACGGTGGAGGATGGAAGAGGACCGGCCGACATACCATGAGAAATTAAATGATGGGTCCATAATATATAATGAATGGAATGTATTACTATTAGAATTATTTTCCACTACTAGTGAATTATTAATTTGTATTGAAAGAGTAAAGTCAATAAAGCACACCAAGAAAACATTTGTATAAGCAGCACTTTTTGTAAACAGGTGCCACTTTTATTAGTTCCCAAAGGATATTCCCTTTTAAAGTTTTGTGCCCATTACATAAAGTTTAAATCATGTTTTCCATCACCAAGGAACCAGCCATTACCATTATATCATTAAAAAAAGTGTGTTAGTAAAGTTTAGTAATGGCATTTAATGTAAAGGTGAAAGTTAATTATGAGCTTGTTTTGAAGTCCCATGAGAAATTCGTATGAAAGTACTGAGATGGCTCATGTATAAACACCTATTTTAAATCATAAAAAACAACAATTTCTTTAGCCTATATAAAATCACACAAATCAAATAGTGGATGTAATGAGATCGGGTCAGGTACAAACATTTATTTTAATATCTTTTTAGCCTATAACATAAACATACAAGTCTATAGTGTATCATCGACAAAATTGATTTTTTAAACAATTTTGGCCAAGGTTAAGGGAGCCTTTCCTCCTCTTTGAATATGATTAAGCAATGCTGTTTATCAAGTTTGTTAGTTGAACATATAACTTGCTTTAATTTTTAAATAAATTACATAACTGATTTTAAGCTTTTTCGAATTACAGAAATTGTCTCTATTTTTTTAAAGTCTGTGAGGCTCTGGTTTCAAAATAGATGTTATACTTAACATTTTTGGTCAAACGGGTGTCACATCGCTGTTTTGTTGTTGTTATAAAATATTACTCTACAATGTGATTAACCTTCAAAGCTCCTAATATACGATGATGTTAAATCTGTGTAACAAGTAACCTACGAGTTAAACAAAATTACCTAAGAAGTCCTAGAGTTGCTTGAAATACGCCTGCAAAAAAAGTTGCAGTGAACGCCAACTTTAAATAGAGGCCTGGATCTTGGTTGTATGGAACTGCTTCACTTAACATTGTTCCCATAACCAATGAGGCAATTGACACGGGCCCAACGGCTAGATGCTTTGAACTCCCCAACACCGAGTAGATCAATGGTGGCACAAAGCTTGAGTCTGATCAAGTTAAAAAAAGAAGTAATTTTAAAAGTCAAATTAGTTTTACAAATGTGTTATTCATTCCTCTCAAATAACATCCACAAACAAGAAATGCACATGAGATAAGTATAACTAATGCATTTTTAATTAACGTAATTAAATAAAAAAACTTGTAAGATTATATAAACAAGGGTGTATATATATAATTTATAATTTATAATTATCATTACTGAAAGTGGAATTATTTTAATTTTAAAGTAAATTAAAATATTATTGTGAACAAAGATTTTTTGATGATGGAAGGATATAATTTGCATTATTAAAGATAAGGGCGAATTGACTCACATAGCCCGATTATAGGAGGCAGGTTTGCAAGTTTTGCATAGCTGATTCCCTGCAAATTATATAGAACAAATTAATATACCAAATAATGAGATCTAGAAAAGAACATAAACACTATATATGCAAATTATATATCGACAGATCCACTAATCCTAAAATTTTGATTTTGTAACCACAAATTATATGTCCATGTGATATGGTCATTCATATGGTGATTTAGTAAATCTAAGTACTTGCTTAAATCATCATGTGAAAACATTAACATCTTCACTTTATCAAAGATTTCCTTTTTTATCTACAATAAATCATTCTAGGACCTCCAAAATTACTCAAAATCAGGTTTGTTTGACCATATGTGATATTCAAATAGTATTTGACTCGTATCACTGGGTCACAACCTAAGTGACATTTTCTCATAAATATTAAATAGTATTAAGAACTTTTGTATTGTTGCTTTTTTTTCTAGTTTCTACAATAAGAATTATGTGATTTGGAACCACAAAGTTTCGAATTATATGTTAATAGAATAACAGTTTGTGTACCAAATTTCTTGCTTAATTTTGACGAAGAGGACTTCAAAAGGGGGAAAAAAGATAATTTTCTTGGTAATGAAGGCATTTATTCTACCAACAAGTGATAACAATTAATAATTGTCCAACTAAGATTTTAAATTAACTAACAAATCATGTAAGGAGGTGTTTGGGATTGAGTTTGAAAAGTCCTTTTTTGACTTTTGGAGGGGTAAAAAGATGAAAATACCCCTCCAGAAGTCAGTAGAAGTTACTCCATCTTGACTTCTAGTGACTTCTGGAGGGGTATTTTTGTCTTTTTATCCCTCCAAAAGTCAAAAATGACTTTTCAAACTCAATCCCAAACACACTTTTTCAGATCAGTCACATTCATCCCACAATGCTATAGGTACACCTTACTTTGTTAAGGTTGTACATCATACCAATATACCATAACCGACCAATTTTAAACCCCAGAAACCTATATTTTACTAAGAAATGAGATTTGGTTATTTTACTTAATCGTTCATTCTGAGTTGGTTTAATTCAACTCGTTTTTAATCAAAAATCCAAATTTTTGCTTGATAAAAAAACAAAAAAAAAACATGACAATATATAAAGAAAAATACGGCAAAATAATATATTTATGTATAAGAATTGTCATAACAAATTCAGCATATATGATATGATTATAAAAAATTAAAAAGTATGATAGTTACTATTAATGAGGTTCGGTAAATATTTATATATGTATAGATTTAACATAACCAAAAGAATTAGGTAATAAAAATCATATCCGAGCCACGATTTCAATTAGTTCCCTTATAGAAGTTATCAAATAATAAATGAAAAACAAAATTAATGTTTCCAATGAATTATGATGACATAAACATGTAGGTATGTGTTCAGCCAATCGGCCTTGCACACGACGGAAGTGGAATACACATAATCAACAACTTGTAATATTTATTAAAAGCTTATCTTCTTTACGGTAAACTTAATGTCCTAGCATCATTTTGCATTACAAATGTGACGGAAGACGCAAATGAACCTTTCTACAGTTTTTATATATTTTATCTCTGAAAATATTAAAGGAAACATTTTTGTTTTCTAGTGTGAGATATAAAAAAATATCATTAATGTAATAACCCAAAATAGGGTGACATGAAGTAAAAACCAAAGAAAACAACCGACACAACCCGAATTAGACTCGTGTTATTTCATTTCCAAAGATGCTTAGGTTTTTTATATGTAATAAATGTATGTGTAATAAAAAAATTTAAAAAGCACGAACCTTGTAAGACGGGAACACAAGACCTTCAAATGCTTCAAAAAAATATCCTTTAACCACTAGACCAGTAAATTTTTAGATTTTTTTTAAACGGTTAATTGAATTACTGATTACAGAACTATCTGATTATTTTCATTATTCAAGTACGAAACTTAAGACCACACTCAGGAGTAAACTCACATTAAGCATTCACTGATTACAGAACTATCTGATCATTTTCATTATTCAAATACGAAACCTAAGACCACACTCAGGAGTAAACTCACAATAAGCATTCACAACCCACTCTCCATCTCCATCTCTATAATTACATTAAAAATCATTATTTTTTCTTTCTTATTTTCAATAAAATAATATTTTTTTATACTTTTATCATTACATTGTATCTCTCCTTCATTCATAACCACTTTCAACAAATATTAAAAATTAATAAAGATTAACAGTGTTTTACCAAATATAGAGATGAACAGTAGCATGTTTCATATCCTCCACTCACAACCACTAATAACCATTCTCTATAATATAGAGAACGCACTCATATATTTATAGAGAACGAGCTATGAATGCTCTTAGGTAAGTAAACCCCATGGCTCACCCGAACCCTTTTATTTTTATCACAAGTGAGACTTGAATCCAATATATCTTCACTTATTTTAATAATATATTAAAAAACCTCAATTTAACCACTTGAGTTAAGGATTATTAATATCTAAATTTTGGATGAATCCAAATGTATGAACTAGGGCTGTACAAAAAGTTCGTGGCTCGAAGTTCGCTCGAAGTTCGCTCGAGAAAAGCTCGAAAAAAGCTCGGCTCGAAAAAAGCTCGAATCTAAACGAGCCGGCTCGGCTCGGCTCGAATTCTAAGCGAGCCGAACTTGAGCCAGGGTTAGCTCGGTTCGAGCTCGGCTCGTGGCTCGGCTTGTGACTCGGTGCATATAATATATGTGTATATATATATTTATATTGTATAATAATAATAATCATTATTATTACTACTACTATTATTATTATTTTTATATTAGGATTTTAAAAAAGTTTTCTTAAAATAAAAATGGATTATTTTTATAAACATTAAGTATTTTATTTAAAAAATATATAACT
>BJCN01127279.1:0-10500 GCA_018326445.1 Flaveria brownii
TCTGAGATATGAATAGACGTGTTGTTAAGAAACAATCTATCTTTTATTTCCGCTACGCATAATATTTATTACTCTGATTATCAATGGAATGATTATCTAAAATTTATCATATAGATAATTGCATCTCATGTGTGACTACTGTGTTCGATCCTGTTTGATCACCTCTCCGTGATAAATTCCAGACCCGGAATTTGAGGGTGTGACAGAAACGTTAGGTGTTGATATGTCAAAAGATTTATTTTTGGGCTAATAAGGTTAAATGACCCTAACATTAAGGACCAAAATAGTAATTTACACTTTAAAAAGGAAATTATTTATTGAAATAATCACGGATGACTTATGGCCGGTGATGGTTTTGATTTTATATTGCAACATGGTATTTATTTAAACTCAACCCTTTAATTTATGTTTCAATAATTTTTGTCATTTATATTTGTTTTATTCAAAAATTTCTAACCATAGGTCATGTTACGACTTATAGAACCTATCAATCGTTTAAAAATGAAAGCTTTTGTAATTTTATGGCGTATTATTTTCTAACATTTGTAGGTCAACCTCTTAAAAGGATATTTTATTAAAGAAAATTAATGACTAAAGAAAGAAATATATTTGTTAGAGTTTGAATCCGCTTACGACTAATTAGCTAGGATTCCTAGGAGCGAGTTGCGTTACGTCTGTCTCCTAGGAGTGACTTGGATTCCTGTAGGTGAGTGACGTTACGATACATTATTATTATTATATTCTCTTTCTAAAGTGGTGTTGTTGAAAAATTAATTTTATTAAAATGAGTCATTTAATAATTATTTGTCAAAATGATTATTTTTTGAGACTTTTCTTTCTCATTACTCTAACTTTTATTGGATAAAAATAATTTATATAAAAAAGTTCTTTAGAAAAACTTAAGAAAAGTGTTTTAGTAAATAAAATAATATTAAATTTTATGGTTATTCCTTGTTGTTTTGTCTAAATTTTGTATTTGGTTGTTAATATTTAAAACCTTCATATATGGTTCTTAATCTTCAATTTATCTTTCGTTTTTAGTTGAAGACCTAACTTTTGTTAAATGTAACAAAGGGGCGTTTTCGTCTTTCAGATTATGCAGTTCATGAAACCATGATGAAACGTTATTACTACCATCAAGAAGACAATCTTCTCACTTTCTTTGTTCTTCGTTTTGCACATTTTCTTGTGCTTCCCTTAGTTCTACAATTGCCTTAGCTTTCACCCTCGTATAAACCTTCCTTACCCCTAGAACTCTTTGATGCTCCTTCCTTTGCTTCAAGCATTTCATCATCTTTTCAACCAAACCAATTTCCATCTTCATAGAAAAAATCTACAACCACTTATCATTACGATTATGTATTTTCTTGGCATTTGGAACTAACCTATCCTATGCCCTTTGCAGGTACGGTAAAGGATGGTAATGCAACAGTTTCACAATGGTTGGAGAGAACAAACAATACTTAACAGATCAAGTACAGAACCCGTGTATGAAACAATGAACAAAAGTACTCAAACACAAGCAAAACACAAGTATTTGGTTTTTAAGAATGATGCATATTGCTCTCATGTGTTTTACAATTGTTACAAGGCTTAGTCCTAAGGACTGGTACCTGAGATTCTTTATACTACATCCTATATCCGGCCATACTTTGAAGGCTAGATGGAACACTAATATAGACAACAAGATCAATGTAAAGTCAAAAGACAAATTATCTTTTGATTAGTGATTATGACATGTCATGGCTCACATCCTTATCTTGTAAGCCCTTGATCCCAGGAAACCTCACAGTTGGTCATTCACAACAAATTATAGATTTACAATATTCATTTAGATAAACATTACAGCGGAAAAGTACATTAAGTTTCAGTCATTACGGCATAATTCAAATAAAATATTAACATTATCTTTAAAACATCAAATTGTCTTTAAAAGTCTTCTTAATAATCTTCTTAATCAGGGATGCATACAAAAATCAGCTTCACTAAGTAAATTCTAGGTTTATGTTATCAAATAACTTTTAAGTATGACATATTAGCTTTATCATTCGAAAATACTCATCATATATCCAAACATTAATATACACAGACTATCGCTTTATCGTTAATACTTTCATTTATTTGATATATATGTCTTGTCACTATCCATCAATTCCCAGTTACTATCGATGCCTATGATGAACACAAGACTTTACCGACATGCCAATCCAGGCCATACTGTCGTACCCTTACAGGCCATTGTGTCATGCCAATCCAGGCCTTACTGACATGTTTGTCCGACCTTTACTTTACTGACAAACTAATCCAGGCCTTACTGTCAAGAAGACACAACAAATGCAACCCTCCTCTACTATTTGCTTACAAGGTTTTACCTTATAAAGGTACACATTATGGGACCAATAACATTTCTTTAAATTTCACTGTCATATTTAGGCTATGCATAATATAACACATCATATTACAAGACATATCATTATTACCAAGGTCATATCACAATAAGAAAAGCACGATATGAATTCATTAGAAAACCCTATTTTCCAAATAAGATAGTGGTATAAAACTTTTCTTTAAAAGAACTAGTCATTTAGTATGCATATCACCCCCAAAGGTCTAAAACATGTATGAAATAAGGGATCTAGAACTCACCTGATTAGTAGATTGCTATTAGTCTAAAAGGAATTTAAGTCAATAAATAAGTCGTACATTCTGGATGAAAATTACCACACGAATCTATCATTTTCTATGCAATACAACTAGTTTCGCAACTAGTTTCGTTCGCAGTTTCTCTCGTAGTTTCGCACGAGATCTCTGCGTAACTTTTGTTGAAATTTACCAGCGAAACTGTAGTTTCATAGCTAGTTTCTCAGCTAGTTTCTCATGTAGTTTCGTATGATGAAACTGTCATTTCGCTGGACGAGTTTTTCAGCTCGTTTTTCATCAAAAATCTTCATTGTTCAACTAAAATCTATACTTTTTACGTCCAAATCTTTGGTTTATCATTTCTAAGGATAGATCTAAGCTTTTTACACCATTTATATGTAAAAATATGATCTTTTATGAAATCTTTCTCAAAACCCTAAAAACCCAAAACTCAAGAATCAAACCTAGATCTGCAGAGATGTTTAGATGGTGATTCTTACCCGGATTTCTTGCTCTTTTCTTGTTGTTCATGCTCAAACACCAGATCTTCAATCCTTCAATTAATAAAACTCCAATATTCAAGTTTTCTTCACAGAGATGTTTAATGGCTTGGGTTGTAAGAAATGGATAATGTGGCTGATTATGGATGTTTAATGGGTAGTTAGGCCCTTAAACCCATCAAACCCTAAGCTCATAAGATAATTTGGACCATAATATTTTTCTCTTTTTCTTATAGATAGCCCGAAATCAACCATTATTACTAAGTTGCCCGCTTTGATATTCCGGGGCGTTACAAGTCTCCCCTTTTTTCATGTTTTGTCCTCGAAACCTGCCTAGTCGTTAAAAAGATAGGGGTATTGCTCTCTTATTTCTTTCTTGGATTCCCAAGTAGTATCCGACCACTTTTGGTGTTCCTATTGTTCCTTGACTTGCTTGATTACTTTGTTTCTTAATTGTTTCACTATTCTGTCTAAAATGGCAATCGTCTGCTCCACATAATTCAACTTTTCATCCACTTCAATATCATCAAGAGGCACAACCCTCTCATCATCGACCAAACAATTTCACAGATGCGATAGATGAAACGTGGGGTGAATCCCACTTAACTCTTTGGGAAGGTCCAGCCTATAAGCTACATCTCCAACTCGCGCCATTATCTTAAATGGTCCAATAAACCTAGGATTTAATTTTCCCCTCTTCCTAAACCAGATAATTCCTTTCCATGGTGACACCTTTAATATTACCCTGTCACCCACCCTGAATTCTATTGGTCTCCTTCCCTTATCAGTGTATGACTTTTGTCTATCCTTTACAGCTTTCATGTAAGCTCTGATTTTCTATAGCTTTTCAGTCGTGGCTTCCACAACTGCTATACGTCCCTACCTTTTTTGTCTGAAATCCCCCCAACAAACTGGTATTCTGCATTGTCTCCCGTATGACATTTCATATAGAGGCTTTTTGATACTAGCATGATAGCTATTATTGTAGGAAAATTCTACTAATGGTAGATGACTATCCCAGTTACCACCTATGTCCATAACACATGCTTGTTATATGTCTTCCAGTGTCTGTATTGTTCTCTTGGATTGCCTATCGGTCTGCGGGTGGTATGCCGTACTGATATGCAACCTTGTCCCCGTCTCTTCACTAAACCTCCTCCAGAATTTAGATATAAATGGTGTGTCTCTATCGAACATAATTAATATAGGCATACCATACCGTGCGACTATCTCTTTGATGAACAACTCCGCGAGCTTCTATGAACTGATTTCTTCTTTGATCGGTAAGAAATGAGCGCTCTTGGCCAATATGTCTACTATTACCCAAATTGAATCATTGACCTTGATTGTACGCGGTAACTTAGTAATAAAATCCATGGTAATATGCTTCCAATTCCTTTCTAGCACTTCCAACGGTTAAACATACCCATAGGGCCTTTGGTGCTCGACCTTCACTTGCAGACATGTTAGGAATTTATTTACATACGTAACTACATCTCGTTTCATCCAATAATATTTCTTCAAATCATGGTACATCTTATTTTCTCCTATGTGTATTGAGTTGCGAGTCTTGTGTGCTTCATGAAAAATTTTCTCTCACAAATCCCCATACCTCGGAACCCATATCCTACTATAAATGGTCTTCACACCCAACGTGTTATCAACTAGGTCATCGAATTTTCTCACTATCCTTTCTTTATTAATTTGGGGTTCCTTTAAGGCTTCCACCTGAGCGTCACTTATTAATCTCGTAATATCTGGGGTCACTATCAGTTGACATGCCTTCACTCGAAACGGTTCATATCATTCTTTTCGGCTCAGGGCATCGGCTACCATATTAGCCTTACCCAGGTGGTAATAGATCTCATAATCATAATCTTTATTAGCTCCAACCATCTTCTCTGTCTCATATTCAGATCTTTCTACTCAAAGAAATATATTAGATTTTTGTGATCGATGAATATAGTGCACTTAGTGCCATACAAATAATGTCTCCATATCTTCAAGGCGAATACCACTGCTGGTAGTTCCAAATCATGAACAAGGTAATTGACTTCCGTGTCCTTTAGCTGTCTAGACACGTAAGTCGTAACCTTTCCTTTTTGAATTAACACACAACCTAACCCATAGTAAGAGGCATCTGAGTATACTACTAGGTATTCATCTCCTTCCGGTAAGTTTAGTATTGGCTCCTTGGTTAATCTATCCTTCAATTCTTGAAATGTATCCTATTGATCCTTTCCCTAGTCGAACACCATGTTCTTCCTTGTTAATCTTACTAATGGGGAGGTTATCTTTAAGAAGTCCTTATGAACCTTCTATAATAAGCCGCCAATCCGAAGAAACTATAGATTTCGGATGGTGTCTTTGGGGATTTCCATTGTGTGACTGCTTGAACTTTTGCTAGATCAACCATAACCCCTTCCGAATTTATAACGTGCCCTAAGAATTGCACCTCACGTAGCGGAAATGCACATTTTGAGAACTTTGCATACAATTTCTCGTTTCATAATGTTTCTAACACCTCCTTGATATGGCAAGGGTGGTCTTTTTCGTTCTTTTGAGCAGATTAAGATATCGTCGATGATAACTATCACTGATCTGTCCAACATCGGTCGACACACTTCATTCAGTCCATAAATGTGGCAGGAGCATTTGTTAGCCCAAATGACATAACTAGAAACTAATAGTGTCCGTAACACATTCAGAAAGCTTTCTTTGAAATATCCTGCTCCCTTACTTTCAGCTGATGGTAACCGAATCTAAGATCTATCCTGGAATACCAACTTGCACCTTGCAGCTCGCCAAACAAATCATCTATCTTGGGTAAAGGGTATCGATTCTTCACAGTCAGCTTATTCAATTCTCTGTAATCTATACACATCCTCATGCTACCATCATTCTTCCTAACAAACAACATCGGAGCACCCCACAGTGATATGCTGGGCCTAATGAACTCTTTCATCTCGGACGAGGCTAGACGATATGGTGCTTTGGCAATGGGTTGGGCTCCTGGCAGTAGATCAATCTGAAATTCTATCTCTCTATCAGGTGGTACTCCTGACAAATCCTCTGGGAATACATCAGGATAGTCATGGACCATTGGTATATTTGACAACTCTTTTGCTTTATATTTTACATCCTTGACATACGCTAGATACGACCCATAGCCTCGTCTCATAAATGTCTCCGCCTTAATCATGGAAACGACCCTTGGCACTTTGCAAACATTATCACCGTAGATTGTAACTGGACTACCATCAGGAGCTGTTAATCAAATTATCTTTTGCTGACCTATTATGTTGGCATCATTGGTAGCTAACCAATCCCTTCCCAATACAAAATTGAAACCACCTAAGGTCATGGCAAACAATTGCGCAGAAAAACAATGACCTCCTAGTATTATACGACAATCATCTAACACCCTAGTTATTCTAATGGATTTACCATCAGTCGTTTCTACTTCAAAAATGCCATCTGTTTCCCTAGTTTGAATACCTAGGGTAGCACAGAAAGATGCAGATACAAAGCTCTTAATAGTCGATAAGTTTCATTGTGTCTCGATTTAGATCTGGCCTTGATCCGTCTCTAGATCCAATGACCAATTTTTAATCGTACAACAGTCAATAGTTGTAACATCATTAGTGGCGACATGTCACCGCTATTGTCTAAATCATTAACCCGGATATCGCTCCTTCCACACCCGCATTCCCTCTAGCCCAATCGCTAGTAGCTCTCGCAACATCCATATCTCTAACCACCCATCCACCCGTCGTCTCTCTCCATCACTCCATCACAACCATCTCTACGTAAGTCTTCATAACCACCGTCCCCTCCCCCGTTTGAGGACTCTGCCATGATTGTCGCCGTCGCCGCCTGCTACTCCACAACTGCCACGAAATGTTGCTACTACTCCACAACCACCACCAACCCACTACTACCACCACCCACTATGCTATATACCACCACAGTCACCTCCATGCCAGGTCACTGCTAATCCACAGCCACCGCAAAATGCTGCTGCAACTTGCGCCATGGGTATGTGTTTTTTTGCTAGTTTCAATTTTGATATAGTTTTAATTTTAGTTTTGGTTTTCTTATTGTTAATTTTTTGATTTGGTTTTTAGTTTTTAGGTTAAAAGTTGTTGGTCAAGCACTATCATCTTGTCGGTTGTTGATCGTCTCTTTGAATTTGTGTCGATCTAGATTTGGATTTCATGACTAACGTAAATTAACATCTATGTTTTTTAGGTTGTTCAAACACTAATTTATACTTGAGATTATGTTTATTTGAGAATATAATCTGTGTGTTTTTAGGTTTAAATTAAAACTTGTTAAAGACGGTGAATTTATAAGATAACATATAACATATGATTAAATATATGCTTAGTTGAGAAATGTATTTATGTATTTTATGGGTTTGAACTAAATGGATTTGAGTATTTTATAGATTTTGTGATGGTGAGTTAATGAGATAACACTTGAATATATACTTTGTTGAGAAATGGATTTGGGTATTTTGCTATTTAGGTGGTTAAAAATGGTTGAAAATGGTTTATTTTATTGTTATTATTTATATGATCCAAATTGCATCCCACTAATGTAGGTTTAAGTTTTATTTTGCGAGAAACAAAAGAAATTATCTATAATGAACAAAAATAAGAAATTACTAAGAAAATCAAAAGAAACATGACATTACTTAAACAATAGAAATAATGTTCCAATTCGTTCAAACAATGTCACATTTCATTTGATTATCTTCATAGTTTTTAATTGTTGTGTATTATTAGCTTTTAAGTTCCATAAATTCATTCTAATCACCTTCAGCTTAGAAATACCCACTCGAAATTAATTTAGTAATTAGTTTTGGGTTTCCCCATTTGGGGACTTATTTTTGAATATTTTATCTCATTTAGTATGTGAATGTGTATTACATGATTGTTTATATAAAAAAATTTGGTTTTTATTTTCTCTTTCCTCCTCGTGTATATATTTCTATATATTTGGTAGCTAAGAGGAAATATTGCCAAACTTTTCTTAAATAAACAATCATGTAATACACATTCATATATGAGATAATATATTTAAAAAATAGGCATAACAACCTACTCTTTTGAATTCTGTATCTGTTATCCTCATTTTTGTTCGTGTTTCAAGGATAATTTTTCATCCACTTAAGTGATCTACACTATCCAAATATAATCACTTAACATTACCGAATCTCTAGTCAGAAAACAAGAAATTGTTATAACACAAGACCATTAACGTGCTCATTCATCTATCAATCTCATATAACAAATCTAATTACACTCTACATTCAAACCATTCAAACCCTATAATGAAATTTGAGTTTATTCTAAATTTTTTATGCTTGCGTCATCCACAGGCCAATCCCTTTAGAACTTACAAGAGTGAAGAAAAGCCGAAATGCCCATATAAGCCTCTTTGGCGATGGTGGAATGTAAATTGATATTGAAAAATGCAGAATTCCAAGTGTGTAGCTACTTTAGAGCATTCATAGTGACATCTCCTTCTTTATCTTTTTATTTTAACTAAATATCGTATTTATTTACATCTAATTCTAAATTTTGTTTAACATCCCGCAACTCATTCTTGATTTATATCTCTGTCTCACACAGGAACATTTATTTTATTAATGTTTCTCTCTTTTATATAATCACAAAAAATCAAATTAATGAATAGCAGATCTTTATATTTAGAGAATCACTGTTCATAAAACTCTAAAGTTTAGAGATAGAGATAAAGATAAAGATCCTAATAGAGATATAAAATACAAAAAAATATGTAAACAATATAGATGGAGAAGGAGATAAATTGTGAATGTTGTTATATTATTCTTCTCCCGATATGGTGTTAAGATTTCTTACATGTCAACTCAATCATAGATGATGGAATCATCAAAGATTTGACCTAACTCATTAGAGGCCCCGAAAAGGTCTAATAAACAAGGTAAGAGATTAGAAGAGGGATATAGATAATAATAGATATTAGGATAAACAAATGTTACAAATGAAACAAACAAAAATACTCCTCTCTTAATATTTAAATTTAACAAACGTCAGAGTATCAAAGTAAAACTGAAAGAAAAATCGAGATTCAGGACTATATCTGCAAGTTTCAAAGATCAGGGAGCAAATTCAAAATTTAAATGAAACCAAACGAAGCAACCGTAAAATTTACCTGTAAAAAAAGAAAAGAAAACAAGTTTGGACCAACCATAAATTGTACTCTTTTAAATATTTTGTAATTCTTTTGTTTAATATATTTATAATATATAATAAATAAAAGTTTAGAAATAACACATGGTGATTTGTGTTGAAATCTAAATAATTTTTTTCCAAATCTCTTTCTCATGATAGGGTTTTAGGTAGATAATCAAAACAATTAAATAATCTAAAATGTAAATCTTCATGTTTTAATAACTTACTAAGACTTACTAATTTATAACATTTCAATTACATCAAATATTAAAATAAAATTTTGTAAATCTTAGTATTCACTATTTGTTATTTATAATTTCTTAAATGTTTATTATTTTCTATTTTACCAATGGTGGATTATATCTAACATACAAATGTTCATAAAAACTAATGATTTTAACAAGTTACTTTTATTCCACTTATGCAAATCACGGGTTCTAAACTGGTCTTATAATAGAAATATGTTTAATCTTTCAGAAATTTTTGATATTCTATTTACATTAGTTTTTATAATATTTTGTTTTGAACTTTCTCTATATATATTTAAAAATATTTTAATTAATTCAAAACTGTAATAAGAAAAAACATTTTTAATTGAAAATACGAATTCAATTTTTGAAAATGTTATGTAATGATTATGATGCAAACAACAAATTATGTATCTTAAAAAGTTTTAATATTTTCAAAAAAAATTCTTTTAATTTAAAAGAAAAATTTTTAATCACACAAACATTACAAAGACTTTCGCAAACACATATATGAAAGCTAAATTCGAGATATACAACGTCTCTTTGCTTTGGTTGGTGCTTAGGAGCTCTTAATTTTGCGAGGTAAGTCTTGTTTTTACTAAAATATGAGTTATTGCTATGTGTGAGAGGATGTATTATGTTTTGAGACTCCATTTCAATGATAGATTGCTCGGTTGGAGACGTGAATGTATTGGAAAACTGTGTTATTCTTCAGGAAAGCTTTATTGTCTTCCAGTGTAACAACCGGATATTTTCCTTGTAGCCGACGAAAGAAGAAAAAGAAATAAAAGTCCAAAGTCGAGAGACCAAACTCGCCAACGAAAGAAAGACGGGTGAGTGGGGGTATATAAAGGGAGAGGGCAGCTCTTACCCTCTCCCCACACTCTCATT
>BJCN01127281.1:0-10722 GCA_018326445.1 Flaveria brownii
ATGAACTGTGTTTTATTCTTCTCTGTTGTATTCTTAGATCTAGAACAACATTTGTTCTTGGTCCTCTTTGTTTGAGAAGTATTAGTCTGTTTGAAAGTTCTTGATACCTATTTTAACATTTCTTACACTATTTCGAGTTGAATGCTCACTATATATCAAGGCGTTGGAACCGGCAAGCTACAGCTTGAAACCTTGAGAGCTTATCTTCTTCGAAATCTGTCACTCGTTGAGCGACGCCTGCTTTTCTAACCATATCCTATGCAATGCCTGTTTGTGAAACAAATTTTAACATGGTGCTGCATGGTTTTAGTCCAAAGATCATCGGTTAAGAGGGCTTTGTAGGCTTCGTTTAACATGGAGATGGGTGATAAACAAAAAGAGGCGATTTTTGCAGTGTTTTTAGCAACGATATGGGGTGTTTGGAACGCATCGAACGGGGTCATCTTCAACTCAAAACCTATCTTGGTATCAAAGGTAGTGGATGAAGTAAAGTGTACAACATTCTCTTGGCTGAAGCATAGAGTGAATTACATGACCTAGTATGATAAGCACGGTGTAATTTTTTATTTTCTAGATTCTCTTTATAAAATATTTTGTCTTTGTCCTGAAATCTTGCTAGTGGTATTATTTTAATAAAATTAATGTTAAAGAAAAAAATAAAAGGAAAATAAAACTGTTTAAGAAAAAAGAAACATAAAGAAAATTAACACTTCAACGAACAAGAGTGGAAGAAAAAGGCATGTATCTAATGATGAAAATGAGACCATTAACATAAGAAAAATAGCATATACTCATCTTTTTACACGTGATATTAATGTATAACTAACATAATGATGATTTTAGCTTGCATTAAGGTAAAAATGTCACACAGAAAGATAGAAAAGACATGTTAATTTAATGACAAGAAAGTTTAGTTGAACTCCATGTTCATATGGGCCTTTAAAATATGGAAGTTATACCATATCTTTCTAGAGGCATTGTCTAAATGCACATGGGAGACAAAATTATCAAATCGACAAGATTTAAAATTTTTAATAGGTAGTCCCTAGAGAGTGAACTATATAACATCTATCACCAAAGAAAATATTATCAGCGGCAAAATAAAATAATCGGCAATATGTCGTTGGAACCACCAACGGAAGTACGAAGTAGGTAATCTGTTGGTGATAAATTTGTGGTGAGAATACCGTAGGTGATATGTAGGCGAGATCCACCGATGACAAAATATGGTTAGTGATCCGTCAATAAAAATTCTTCGGTAATCCATGGTGAAGGATTATAGAAAATATCATATTTTAGAAGTGTAATAGAAAAACAGTGTTAAAATTTAAACTAAAAGACAGTTTTGACGAGTTCTACATTACTGCATTTATAATTTATACATTATTACGTTCTGTTGTGAATAAAATTTACATCGAAACATGGATAAAGATAAGCACGTCACAATATATTGTATACTTAAAATTTTATAAAATATCACATTTTAAAGGTTTTATGATAATAATAGTAGTAGTACTAATAACACGACATTCAAACAACAACAACAACAAATGCAGCACAACATACAACAACAAACAATAACTAAAACAAGGAGAAAGTTGATCAATATAATTTACATAAATAACGTGTTTACCAGACACGCAGCACGCTAACCAGCCTGTGACAAATTGCTTCGTAACCAAGACTCCGGAAGACATGCGTGTTAGTCGAAGACTTGCATAACGCTCTTCTCCAAACCATCACTTGCGCTATAGGTCCGAAACATTAGATTGATTTACATAAAATGAAGGACACATAGATGTATTAACAATTCAAAAGGTAATACATAAAATATAAAAAAGGAAGAAGATTAGTGCTTGGCATACAAACAACACCTTTCACTTTAATTTCTCTTTATTACTCATTCATATTCATATCATAAACGAAAAGATAACTACTAACTGTAAAATATTTGTTACTTGTAAATTAATTCACTCCCATACAAAAACTGTTTATGTCAAAAGATAAGTCGAATATGTAGGGTGAGGTTATTTTACAAAGTGTATTTTTGTTACAAAGTGTGAGTAAACACAATTAGGCTAAAAAAGTCACAAAAAAATTATCTCACAATCTAAATCGAATTTCAAAAAAATACTTTGGAGTCCATGTTGCTCTCGTCGTCCTCTTTCAGAAAGAAAATAAAAATAAATAAAAATAAATTTCATTGTGTCTTTTTATGACACAATTACATCATTGTATCTTTCATAATGACACAATGATGTCATTGCGTCTTTCACAAATGACACAATAAAAAACGTTAATTTTTTTATTTTTCGTTTAATTTTTTTCTTAGTGATGACGACTAAGGGAACAAAAGCTCGGAATTAATTTTTTGAAATTCGATTTAGATTGTGAGATATAATTTTTTTGTCTTTTTTTGACTTATTATGTATTCTTACAATTTTTAATAAAAGTGCACTTTGTATTTAAAGCTATTTTAATATATATTAGATAAAAGATTGAAAATGATAAAATGATGAGTTGAGACATGAATCGATTTTTAAAACTCGATAGGACATATTGTTCCTCACCAACCATGCCGTTTTTACAAGGCCTACGAAAAAAGTCTAAACAACCTATTTCTGTACTCATTATCCAATGAAAACATAGGTTTATCTAATTAATATTTACGGTTGTACTAAAATCATCTCGTTTAGTTGTTGCACGCAATAATTCAAGTTGTTATGTTGTTGTGTGCATCAATTTAAGTTGTCATGTTGGTAAAATTATTAAGATTTCATAGTAAAAGATTAAATTAATTTTATGTGATTTGATATTTTTGAGAAGAGAGTATATATATATATATTTAAAGTTACTATTCTTGTTGGACGAAAAGCGAAGTTTTTAAATCTTCAAATTGTTTATCAAATTGGGGTGTGCAAATATTAGTTCGTCATGGTTTTTATGCTCCACTGGAATCAAACCGATTGTTATTGGAATTCAAGCAACCAAAATCAAAACCAAGTATCAGTTGGTTTTAGTTTATGTACAGTTACCTTTAGAGTGTTTATTTTGATGTTATAATTTTGATTATGAACCTTAGTTTCATTATTTTGAAGTGTTTTAAACATGTTCCAAGCATATAAATACATGAAATAAAAATTATGATTTAATTACATGAAAATACATGAAAAACACATGAAAAAGTACATGAAAAGTAAATGAATATACATACATCTATTGGTTCGGTTACAATTATTTTGGTTATGAAAGAAGGGAAAACTGATCAAACCGTAACTGAACGGCCCTATCTTAACTATAACCGATCGATTAATTAAGTTTATTTCGATTAATTAAAGTTCAGTTTGGTTTTGTTTTATGGTTATCGGATTTTTATATGCTCACCACTACACATCAGTACAAACCATAGATAAAAGTTTTTGTTTTAGTCCCCTAAAATTTTAATTTCTCATTTATTTCATTGTCTAGAATTAGTTGGGTTTTTTTTTCACATCCCAATAACCACATATAATAGAACATTTATAATTTAATACTCGATAAATTAATAAACTCGATAAAATTAATAACTTGGGACAAGTATAAATTTAGACCCCAATCGATAAAATAATAAGATAATAATTTTTTTGAAATCCCAATGTAAATATATTGGTATCAGTGAAACTATAAATTAATAACTACTAAAATTTTTAAGCCATGTCACCCGGTGAACCCATTGGCGAAAGGTCACTCACACCTGCGAACACAGACAACACTGGTGACCCGGATCGTCCACCATTTTAAGGGAAACCCACCACCCAAAGGCTCACTGTGATAAAACCCTTGGCCCACTTGAAACATATTGCACCTATTGAGACTCCAACCCATGACCTCCACTTTGAAAAGTCATAGGGTGTCTCCTCCTAAACTTGTTGATCTAAGATTCATTGACAAAAAATATTTCAAGATTCTAATATTGTCTAGTAAATATACATGAGTTTTAGATCTATATACATTGAACTTGACAAGTTCATTAATGTATGAATATCTATGGAAATTTTGAAAGTTTTTTTGTTTCTATTTTATTCAAATAGGTAAAGTGAATGGACATGAAAATTTTGAACGTCGATGTATTAATTTGAGAGTTGTATACGGATATAAAACAACTCTTTGAATTAATAATTTATTAATTTATCGATATAATCATATCTCGTTAAATTAATAAAATATCCTGACATCAACATTTTGAATTTATAGAGGTTTTAGTATAATTTTTTTAAAGACCCCTCTCGTCTTCTCTTTCTCAATGGAGATTTCTAATACAATGTTCACAATGAGATGACCTGAACCTTTTTTAATGTTTGAACAACAATTTATTTTATTCATGAACATCACTTAACTCATTTGTAAGGATTTCAATCACATCATTCAACTTGGTAAGGATTTCAAGTCACGTCATTTTTGTGATAATAAATCATTAATGTCACTATATTACAAGACTATGAATAACCTTAATCAATTTTTTTTATCTTCTTCATTTAGTCCATATCTTTGGACATCATAATTTATATACCGTATGCTACAAAATATATGACTTTTAGCGACAAATGTATCCACCGGAAATCACTAACTGAATGTGGTTTATGTCTGTACCTGCCGATGATAATCCATCTAAAAACATGGCGTGAGTAATATACTATCAATTGTTACCTAAGGAATTTACTAGGGAAAGAATTAATGACGGAGTTTAGCAGTGATCATCGATATGCTAATCGAGGGATCTCCGATGGATTTTTACCACCAAACTATCTACTCGATCTTCTTTCATCGGCAATAACTTTATAAAATATATTAATATATAATGAGTCAAATTTGTGTAAATGTTAAACAAGTTTTAAACATTATAATGCCTCATATTATAATAGTTATAGCATTACTTATTTCTATAGTTCTACGTCATGTGTCAATTCATATTGTTTTGTTTTTTTTTTATTTTTCTTTATAACTTTTATAATATACTGTTTTATAAAATTTCAAATCTATATTCGTCGAAATTGACACTTACGAATTCCATTACAACATGCGATTTGTCCATTAGTTTTTCTATTTCATAAACTGATGTTATAGCCGCAAATTATTGAAAATTAGTAACTCCTGCTATAAATGTAATGATATGTGATAATACATTTATGATGTAATAAATTCAGTAGTTTTTTATATTATCCATTTGCCATTATATTTATATCAAATAAGTAAGTGTATTTGTTGTATGCAATCATTGAATTAATAAGTTGTAAGAAAATTTTTAATAACACTGTACATAATTATATAACAAATGAATGCCTAATCTAACGTGACATAATTTTAAGCTTCTCATACTAATTTTGATGTCTCTTTCTTCTTTTAATGATAATATTAAATACTAATATCACATGACATAATTTTAAGTTATTCATATATGTCTTATTTCTTCTTTTATTTATGCATGCCACCTGAACATATAGTATAATACATATTAGCTTTTGTTAAGTGGAGTGCCGACCCATTAGTATAAAGAGAGAAGCATTGGGTATGGGGCCCTCAAAATTAAGAGCCTCATTTCTTTTAAAAAACCTGATATTTGACATATAAGTAATTGAACTTATAAGTAATTGGGTCACCAAATTGATAAACCTGGTTATTGTATTTTCAACCTTCTTGTAAAGTTTGGATTATTAGGCCTTCAAATTGCCTACTGATTGTCAATTTGTAATTATGTGAATTGTTTTTTCTTAGTTCATTGTTTAAATTATTTAAATTAGGTTACATGCTAGAACTAAAAGTTATATTGTTAGAATCTGTAAACATTATTTAAGCTTTATTTTGTTTTACACTTTAATAGGAACTCATCATAGACTATTCGTCACTCATCTTAAATTTGAATTCCTAACTGATTAGAACTTATTCTTTTAAGTTAAGGTCGTATGCTCTTAGTTTGTTTCCTTATTATTTTTTTAACTACCATGTCATTTGATAAAAACAAACACCGAAAGAATTGATGGGCAAGATTTAAGATTATACCATAGCGACTTATTTACTCTAGATAAAAATGTAGGATTTATATAAATAAGTTTTTGAAAAAAGGGCCTCAAAATTTTAGTTTGCTTGGGGTCTCAGAAAACGTTAAACCGACCCTGGTTAAGTGAGTTTATATTTTATTTGCATATCACATAACTCCATACTGATTTGGCCTTTCATACGATTTAGCGTTTGGCTTGGAAACTCTCATCTAAGCTCAAAACTTACATCGACCGCAAAACCCATGTACGGCCTAATGTTGGATCAGGGAACTCTCAACTGAGCCTAATACCTAACAAATCACGATTCTTGCATACGATATTGTATTTAACCAGAAAACTGTCATGTTAGTTAATACTTTTCACACATATATGATCATTGAAATACTTGTAATACATAATTACATAATCACGTGTATTTACGTTTTCTCATGATTTCTCATTTCACATCATATGCACATGTTGCACATAAACACACATATGCTTCTATGGTAATGACGTAGGTAGGGCCGACGCCAAGGCAAGATGCCGTAAGCAAAACTATGGGCATGCCCGAAAGGCAAGAACACGGTAGAATGGCTCTCACGAAAGCAAAAAACAACGAATAACCAACACATACTCCCAGAATTATTGATCAAATAATAAAAGGTGATTTGCTGAAAAGGCAGAGAATGAAGGCTGACCCTTCCTCTAGCTTTCTCCTTTTCTAGGATCACATATCGTGACTGTCCACCATTTTACTATTAGGAAGACTCTCCTAAAGAAAAAAATTAGCTCGGGTTGGTTTCAACACTCAACGGAGCATTTGAATTATGTTTCAAACTAGTTGCAACAAAATTGATTATCTATAGGTAAAAACCAAAATGACATAGCTACCCATTTATAACCTATAATCAAATTCGTCAAATACTCAATCATTTGTCTGATTATTACAAGTTTACGACTTTAAACATCAGTAGCACATTAACCTTCCCCCCACACCCGCCGACAACCTTTTAGTTTAATCTCACCTTTCTTGTATTTGAATCCAGCAACTGAGGTGTTTGCATTGCCAACGGAGATCTCACTGTCCAAAAGTGATGAAAAAATCATTATTAACTGTAAGAATGATGATCAGAAGTACGTTCTATGAGACTCCTAATATGAATATGTCTCACTAGTTAAATAAAATGTATTTTTCTCAAATGAGTGGGATCTTCTATTTATAGGTCACATCCAACATCGTTACAGACGGTAAGATCAATGGGTTACACTTACGGTCGTAATCTTTGTGTCGACTTATTCTCAACCTCCTCAATGTTTAAAACTGTAAAACATATGGTTACAGTCCTTAACCTTTGTGTATGTCACCCCCCACCCCACAATCACCACCACTGACAACCACAAAATGCCCATTGTTCAATATGTTATAGACTGTAAGATCAGCGGTTACGGTCCGGATCCTTCTCTTATTCAAATATACATATCTTGGTGTGTTACAAGTGACAAAGATGTATGTCTCACGTTCAAATGGGTTAGATTCAAGGCACACTTGAGATGCCGTGTAGATTTAGACTGAAGTAGAGTGATAAAATTTACGGTCGTTAAAAAATCATTATATCTTTTGGATATTTCACATTCACTTAGTAATAATATAACGATCATCCACTTCAAAAATAAACATGTGGTATGATTGATTGAATAGTAGAAATCATAGGTAATTTTTTTTGAAATCAACTGTAATATGCATCATTTTAAAGAGGCTATTCTTGTGATTAACTCTAAAAATATACTAAAATTACATATAGGATGCAATTAAGTAGCCCCCAATCCCCCATGGGCCATACATTATATCGCCATTTAGTGTCTTTGTATTTGACTGGGTGTTGATCTATTCACTTTTTGTTTGGGGGGGGGGGGGGGGGGGGGGATTCAATGAAGGAATTCATACAAAATAAGAAAGAAAAAAAAGCATACATTTGATTTAGAGATGAATATATTTAGTATTATTGTTCTATATGTCTAACTCCATGTCTCCATGACTTAATATTGTCAAACTTCAAAACCTTAAGTCAGGCCCATTATTTGATTAAAAAAATGCTGTTAGATCTCGAGCCCAATTAAAGCCTTTTAAGTCATGCGCAAGGCCCAATTTTATTTCTAAATTTGCTTACGCCCAAGACTGATCGCATAGGCCCGCTCTTTAGGATCTAATAACTAAAAAAAAAGTAAATTAATACGTGTTATAAACTATAATCAATTACAAGGTTATTTTCCCCAGGTTTTGATAGTTATTATTTTATATCATCCAAATTATTGTGGTGATATGTAAAGCGCTTAAGGTTCATATATATATATCATTGTAGTAATTTTTTTAATATATTTTACGGGTTGTTAGGTTATTCATGTGGAAATATGCTATCAAATAGTAAATAAGTTTCATAAATCATTATTTTAGGTCACTCAATTACCAAGTATTTTATCATCAATACAAATTTTAAGATAATGCAAACTTTGGTCAATGTTGACACCTGATTGTATTACCTTTTGGTGATGTCAATGTTCGTTAAAGATTAGCATACTTCTAGATGCGTTCAAAATCAAACCTAATGGTTGAGATGATCGAAAATGGACCCGGGTCTAGCTCATTGCCCATGCATGATGCATGCGAGCTTAAAAGCCTTTAACTTTTACATTAGTTATTTTATCTCTGTCTAGTAAGCTTATTCAAACCTGATAGCGAGTAGTTTAATTACGGTGTTGTATTTAAGAGTGTCATAGCTTTGACGTTGAAGAACCATTATTTTGTTCCTCTCACACAAAGATAAAAGGAAGCTACTTTTTAATGCAAGGAAGCCTTTGTTTGTCTCTCTGGACTGACACTTTCTACATGCAAAGAAGGCTGTAAAGATGAACACAAAAGTCTTTAAAAATTATAACTTCATGTTTCCAATAAATTCTCGCACAAGAAATTTAATCGATTAGATGCAGACTTATGGAGTCATGAGGGGCATATGGGTGGTCCGGCTCAATTGAGTGGCACAAATAAATGCAGTAAAAATAGCTCTAACTTTAAGGATAAAACTCGCATTTTTAGAATTCGTAAGAGTCTCGATATCTCTATGAATTGTGATGAGATCACTTTATGTTAGATCGAAATGTTTCGATAATACTCTCAAAAGTTCAGCCGGATGATTTAAAGAAAATAAGAACGAATATATGATGTTATGTAGTTGGCGAACCAACACCATGGTTAGGTTGAATCAACACAACTCTTATGTAAGAACAAGTTATCCAAACTATTAACTATTGGCCGGTATTAATTCCAACTAACAATTTAATCAAGATTGATCTAAGCTTTCGCTTTTGTTACCAATAACAGTTTCAGTCTAATTGTTGTTAACTCTGTTAGTTTTTGATGGCATGTCACGTGACATTGCTCGTGACGTGGTGTGTGAGATGGTGTGGTGCATAATTAAAATACATAATATAAATATATCACTCAATTTTTCCGTCTTTTTGTCTCTAAGCTACTCAATCAGCGATAAAAGTGTTTCATTGATCAATAACTTCAGAAAATGATCTTTTATAAAAATAAAATGAGTAATATGTTTATATTTTTAATTATAACTATGTTATCTGTTACGTCACGTCACGAGCCGCATCACGTCACAAGCCACGTTACATGATACGTCATAAAAACTAACGGAGTTGATAGTATCAGCTAGTTTTCAGTAGTCTTCTTTCTCCAAACACCATGGGATGGGGTTGAATTTTGCAAAACAAACAAATATATTATAAAGAATAGAATATTGTCCATCCCGACATGCAATTTTGTGCATTTAAGATTGAGATTATGCATTTTCCAATGTAATCAGAGTCTCATATTTTTAGAGCAACTTGAATCTTTCTTTTACCCACTGGGGGACACATTGAGCATCATGTGAGTTCAACTGCTTTATCATGCAAAAGGGTGTAGATTTTGCTTAATTTGACATTAGCAATAGCGTGCAAGTTAAGGCAATATTTGTCAAAAATACATATGAAGTTTGGTGATTCTTTCAACAATAATATATTATGAGTAATTGGGTTACTTTATGACCAAATGTAAAATCATAATCAAACATCAAAAGAGTTTGAAGAGTATGAGATGTACGCTTGTTTTGAAAATATCATGATTTCAAGTATTGATGTTAAAAAGAGAATGGGATCAGTCAATGATAATTGACATCATTTCCACTAAAAGATGGACCCCAATTCTTCCACAATCCCAGCAAACAAGTTCCTCAATTTCCTCCACTTTCCTCCAAGCTTTTACTTTATTTATCACATTGTAATAGTTATAAATAGAAGCCTTCCTTGTCATTGTAAACATACAGAAAAATACAATCAATTCAAGAGTATAATTTTTTGTTCTATACCAATGAAAAACATGGTATCAGAGCAGTGAATGATTCTCGGATTAATTCACAAATTTGCTCATCACCTACCAACCTAACCTCATAAAATCCTTCACAAGGTTCCATGGCGTCTGATGACGATTCCAACAATCAAAACAATACCAATCTCTCCATCCAACTAGCCAATCTCCTTAATGGAATTCATGCCCAAAAACACAATCCCAAACCCAATCTTTCCGACAAATTGGAGATTGGTCTCAAACTCGACAACCAGAATTATGCACTATGGGCTCGGATGATCCGAGTAGCCA
>BJCN01127289.1:0-13850 GCA_018326445.1 Flaveria brownii
CTCTCTATGAATTCTTGTTGTTAGGGTTGAAATGAGAAGATGGTGGCTGCATTTGGGTAGGTTAAGGCTGATCATGGGCCTCAATTACTCAAGTTCTTGTCCATAAACCCAAATTAGCCCATAACCCTTTCTTTTTCTATTAAATACCCATTAGTTAAGCCCACTTATCCTTAATGACTCGTTTTGACTTTTCGGGGTGTTACATAAAGAGTACTTTAGTCATTTTGCATACACTTAACTGATCAAGTTAAGTTTTGTTAGTGCTAGGGATTGTCGATGTGTAAAACATGCAAAGTTCAGGCTCACATCTGTAATTTATTAAAAGTAGGGATTAAAGTTGCAATACGTACATACCCCATAAACTGTTCGTGTAATTTACTCGGAAGTTTATTTGTGAGGAACAATATAATACAGTAAGTAATAAACATATTATAAAAATACGTATACCACATATAGAAGAAAGTTAAAAATGAATCAAACTAGAACCACAATAAAAAAACTAAACAATAAAAACATAAACATAGTCGAATGAGGTTCGTGTTTAACACAATTTCCTTAAAATAAATTTTGTTTCTTTCCTAAGGTAATACAACTACTACAATAGAAGTATTGTTAGAAGTGACCAACTTGAGTGAAAGTTTGACCGGGGTTTTATGTGTTGTCACTTTCCTTGAACTAAACAAGAAAGTGATAGATGTACGTTCAAATGAATTAAGAGCATGTACCATGTACACACAAAAGATAGTTTTATCTCTTTTCTTCTTGGTTCCTCTCTCATGTATTGGAATAAGAGGGTATAGGCGTATAGCTTCAATTCTCATTTTCACTTATAAAAACTCTATGCAAATGAACCATGGTTTCGGAATGTGAAAGCTTTGCAGTTAACATGATCCAATGGTGTAACTAAAAGAGATCATTAAAGATTATAAAACCATTCTAGGTTTATGACTTTCATCCATTAATTTGGTTTTGAACATTCTATTTTGAGAATCATTATGTCATTCATGTTAGCTACAATCTCAACACATCTTAACCCTTATGAAACTTTTAAATAAGAAACACAAGCCCGTAGAATAATTAATTCATACACACATATATACACAGACGTACTAGCTGCATATATGTATACATACGTACCTACATATACGTATATTACACAAACAAACATACATACATACCTAGTAAATATCTCATTCAACAATAAGGTTTAGGTAGGGTGAAATTATGATAAAACTTACCACTATCTCTTGAAATGAAAAGGCTACTCATAGAGAGAACCACGAGTATGAAAACCTCTTGTTTTCCAAGAAAAATAAAGAAACCATATAAGAAAATCTAAGTATCATAACAAAATTTATTATAGATATGAATATAAAAGCAGGAAGGCATAAAAGTCTTTAAGGTTAAAGTATCTTAGACATTAAAACTAAAGGAAAACCTAGAAAATAGCTAACACACAAATATACAATTAAAGACAGCCTAAATGAAGTACAAGTCAAGATATGAGGCTCAGTAGAGACCCAACCTAAGTATTCCCCTTAAAGCCCAAATATTTATCCAAGTGTCTTTAAAAACTATGTCCTCAAATAAGACAAATTCTGATAATCTTCTCATCTCATATCAATTTTTTTTTGTTCGCCTTCACCATGAGGGTTAACATGGTCCTTACAATTGTCATTATCTATCTATCTCCTTCGCACATGATGATGTGACGCGAACATGAAAAAGGGGGTACTAGGATATTTTATGAAAACCAAAACTAAAAAGATCGATGATAGCCAACCTTCATAGAAAAGAGAAAAAGAGTGACATATATATCTCGACAAGGGACCTCAATGAGCGTGTATTATGAACAAGGACAAAGGATGTTCTCCTTAGAGAATACTTGCGATCCTTATCTTTTTTGACAAAATCTTGTGTGTGTGTGTGTGTATGCAATGATTGAAAAATAAGGAAATGGTTATAAAGTAGCCCTAGTACTTGGACCCTCGTCTTGGCGGGATAAGACCGATAATGTAAGTTTTGTAGTTAAGTAATCTGGATAAACCTTTTAAATCTGGTACGAACTTGCAAATTGAAGAATTTTACAATATTATTTGAATCTTTAGTTTGATAAGTTGGAAAGTCCAAAACCAGTATATATGTGTTCCTCTTAAGATATCCAACCCTAAAATGGACACAAAAAAAGTGTTTATGTGAGCTACAAACCAATACCTCATTTATATGAAATGACATAAAGTTCAAAGAATGATTGTAAAAGTTTGGAAGGTAACGTGTCGATTTAACTTAGCTAGTAATTCTGGTAATGGTATAAATTTAGAGGTGTTAGTTGGCAGGTAATCCGTAGGCACGAACCCGTTGCAATGCTTGAAATTCGATTGGCACAAACTAATATCCTGTCAAGGGCGCTTTTCCTTGTCCCCACAAGGTCAAGGGTCTCCTTTGACCCTTGTTTTTCTCCAAACAAGAAATTCGATTCTCAAACGAGCATACAGTCTACATCTTGTTATTTATTACAAAGCTTATTCAGATTTCTCTTAGTTATTAATTGAAGAAATTCTAATCATCTAAAATGAATCGATGACATTACAATTACCAATAAAATGCCACAAAAATCACAACCACCACACTAACGACTGAAATGCATTAAGGAAATCACTACATGTAGGATGAAACTAAGATACTTTGGGTCTAGCAACTCGAATATAACCTACTTACGACGCTGTATATTAAGATAACACATCATTAAGTGAAGTGACATCATCTTAAAACTATAATAACATCAAAGTTTCCCATGCTTAATATTCTTAAAAAACAATAGTTTTGTTGTTCTAATGTGTGCTAAATTGTCCCACATATTCCGCAAACAATAAGACTGCAAGTCTTTCACGTAAAAAATAGTATTAGAATACATGAACAGCGTACATAATGAGAATCATCTTTATTCCAACGTAAGTGTATCATTACTATGGATCTCTAGTTTTATTTAGATTTTGCAAAGCAACGGTTTTGGTACATAGAAATAGTTTTTATACATGTAAAATAATCATAGAAGATTAATAAGCATCTTTTCTTGACATACCTTGAGTACAAATCACCCCACAGAATCAAATGACATAACTTTTGACTCTCGCTTCGATAAAAACAAGATAAAATCTCATAGGAAAAAACTACAATAGCCTTAACTTTTGGAATGCTTCATATTCAGTCAGAAGATTCCTAGCATACCACGAGTCAAAATGATTTGATTAGAATCCACCCTCTTTTGCCAAAGGCATTATAGCCCACCGACATCTTGGTGGTGTGATAAGACTTAGGGCCTATTAGGTCATGGGTTCGAATCTCACAAATTGTGGTTTTTCTCATAATTATGAGTTTCCTCCTGAATTGGTGACTTGGTGGTGGAATATGATCGCGTGGTAACACTGGTGGCACGATGATACTCTAGTGATCCGTGAGTGATTCCAATTTAGCCGTTCAAAAAAAAAAATCCACCCTCTTTTTCTTTTCTTGAAATTAAAAGGAGTAAATTATAAATTGTATCATTTATTAATATATTAAATTACATTATATGTCATTAGTTTTAGTAATTACGTTTAATGTTCTTTTTTTAAAACATTTGCACGCTTATTGTCATTTACACTAACTTTTATCTAAATATATAGTTAACTCAGTTATGTATCTATCACATGAGGTGTATTTTTATCATTTTCTTTTTACATTTGATATATTAAACAAATAAAAAAATTTAATAATTTTAAATGAAGAAATAAAATCAAAAGATATTGGACCGTTGGGTAAGTCGGTGAACTTGCATTCCTCTTATGCTCAATACTGTTAAATCCAATATCCCCCTCTCTTTGATACTCCAATACCGGTCATCTGCACCACCACCTACAACATTTCACACACCATTGAAGCTTTTTGAAGTCGAACAAACATTGATGGTAAGATTAAAATCCCTAAATCTCTTTTTGTAATTTGTTGTTTTTTAAAATTTCGGTTTATGTTATTGTGTGATTAACAAACAACTCATAATTTATTTTCTGACTTTTGTAATTATATAAGTAATTTAAAGAATCACAGGTAATCTTCAAGTTTGTGTTCATTATTGACTTTTCATTAGTTGTTGGTGTGAATAGTTGATGAGGTATTTATGAGTATTTTTTAGTATTTATTGTTGATTTCTAGAACTTCTAATTGATTAGTAACATCGGATTCTTACTTTAGTGAATGTTATTACAGGTTGTTAGTAAGTTATTGACGATTAGTCAAATAAATACACACTGAGGGGGATTGGGTTAACCGACTTACCTAACAACCCAATATCTTTTAATTTTTTCTTTTTATTAATTTTTTTTAATTTTTTTAATATTTTAGACATGAAAAGCAAATAATAAAAATATCTTTTATGTGTGGGATACATAACTGAATTAACTGTATATTTGGATGAGAGTTTGTGTAAAGGACAATAGATGTGTAAATTTTTTAAATAAAGAACAATGTACGTAATATTAAAACTAATAGGACATATCATGTAACTTCGTATATAAATAAAGGACGTAATTTGTAATTTACTCAATTAAAAATGTTTTGATTGCTAACTACATCCATCTTTAGGTGAGAGTTGAATCTAATGATAATGTTATTTGGTGTTAAAATATCATTTCAGGTTAAGGGTTCGATATGACATAAAAATTAAAATAAATTAAATGAGTTTCTAAGTTTTCATTATAAAAAAACATTTATCTTTGTGGGTTCTTTCTCTCACTTTCATAAATGTGGTATTCTTGATTCTTGGCCGGTCTAGAATATCTAAAATAATATTTGTTAAGTTATCAACACTCTAAATGCTATGAACTTTTCATTTATATTATACAAAGTGATTTTATTAAAAAGCATCTCCTATTATATTATTGATAATATTGTCGCCAATGTAACTTAAAATTACGATATTCCGCCTCGTAAGTTACTTTTTAAAATTACCAAATTAAGTATAAAGTTACATTTTTAAGTAGTATATAATCTAATCACTACAAAATATGTCGGTAGTTTGTCAGTGCAAGATGTTGGTGACTTAAATGTGTAGGTGATGATCGTTGAAAATATGATCATGGG
This sequence comes from Flaveria brownii, assembly GCA_018326445.1. Lineage (NCBI taxonomy): Eukaryota > Viridiplantae > Streptophyta > Magnoliopsida > Asterales > Asteraceae > Flaveria > Flaveria brownii. Next base: position 5,119 of record BJCN01127289.1, read on the forward strand.
TGCTAGCTCTTGCGACTAACATCTGTTAATTGGTAATTTACCAATTGATATTCGTCTGAATTAATAATAACAATTATCTGTCAATAATGCTAGTTTGTTTAGTAGTATAATATGTTTATTCATTTACATCATTTGGTGTGGAGAAATTAATAAGCGGTAAAAAGAATTAAACTAATGTTCTCAATAAATGTTGTGGACCCTTCATTTAACTTGTTTAAATTGCATAGAATATAATATATATAATGTAGATGGAGGGGGTGATCATGGTGTGTGCTAACTAAGTGGCAACCCCACAAAGTCACTTAAAGTGGTCAAGTATCCCATTTTAAATTCATTTTAGGGAGTTTCATTAATGTACTCAACCTTGCACAAGTTTTATCCAGTCAAATTTAATTACAACATAGCATATGCTACTTTAACTTTAAGTTTTTAATATATAGTTGTTACATAAGATAAAAAAAATTTAAACAATATATTGAAATAAAAATTGTATCTATCAGTTTTTCTTTGACAAAGCCCAACACATATTGCAAGATTCCAATTTTCTTTGATTTTGTATCTATCAATAAATTTTGGGCAAAATCTCTCGTGGGAAATCAACTTTACTAGAGGGTGTACTTTCCTATTTTATATTTCTAACTTTTACAATAAAACCCTCTTGGGTATCTCTTTATAAGTATGTAGACCTTCACTTAGTCCTTTTAAGTCTTTCTTTCTATTGAATCTCCAAAGTCCAATATATCATGGGTGGTTCTTGCAATGAAGGAAACTTTAATGAGATAATTAGAAGGGGGCCATGGACACTTGAAGAAGACAATCTTCTTATCCATTATGTCACTTGTCACGGTGAAGGCCGATGGAACTCGCTTGCAAAATCTTCGGGTACGTATGTAACTCATGAAATACAAATCTGTTTCTTGAAATTTCTTTTATCTTTAATATGTTCTTTCGAGAATTCGATATGTTTTCTAATTGCTTTTGATATATAGGGCTAAAAAGAACCGGAAAAAGTTGTAGACTAAGATGGTTAAATTATCTAAAACCAGACGTTAAGCGCGGCAATCTTACTCCACAAGAACAACTCTTGATCCTTGAACTTCATTCCAAGTGGGGTAATAGGTGAGATATCATTACATGTATAAAAAAACAAACAAACAAACATACCCAGTATATACCGCTGAAAGCAGGGATATCATTACATGTATGAGGATATATATATGTATGTGGTGTGTATGTATCATTTTAGAATTATTATTAACTATTCTTTCTTGTCTTCAAGATGGTCAAAAATCGCATGTCACTTGCCAGGAAGAACAGACAACGAGATCAAAAACTACTGGAGAACAAGGGTGCAAAAACAGGCACGTCACCTTAAGATCGACTCCAATAGCAAGAGATTTGTGGAAACACTTCGAAGATTTTGGATGCCAAGATTACTTGAAAAAGTTGAACAAAACTCTTCATTGTCACTATCATCATCATCATCATCATCATCAACTACTGCTTCAACCACTAGAACTCATGATGAGAACAACTTAAGCGTTTTACCACAAGCCGAACAAACCCTAATCCCATCATCATCATCATCATCATCATCATCTCCACAACTTATCGAAATTGAAAACCCTAATTCAAGTTCAAGTTCTAGCATTTACTACAACTCATCATTTCAAAACAATGACTGTTACCATGTGGATATCAATACTTTTGACATGGGGTTCATCCATTTAGACATGCAAGCAATAGGACCAGGTGCCATGTCAGCTCCAGAAGTCCAGCTGGCTGAAGCAGATTGGATAAAAAATGATGACTTGGCGAGCACATTTTGGAACATGGATGAATTGTTAAGTTGGTCTTGATCTTTTTAAAAGCACTAGCTTTTTTTATGAGGTTTTTAGATTTTTAATATCAAAAAAGGAAGATTATTAAATATAGTGAGTTGTATATTATGCTTAAGCACTTGTATATTGTTGCTGATGGAATAATGATGATTTCAATATGTGATCTTGCTAAATTAAGTTTATTTCTTGTTAATGGTAAGCAACAGGGCGTACCTGGTGCTGCAAAGAGCTCCCGCGTTTTCGCAGGGTCCAGGGAGGGTCCGTCCCATTTAAGGGAAGATGTACGCGGTCTTTCCCCCACATTTTGCGGTCTTTATTTCTTGTTAATGGTAAGCAACAAAAATGATTAAAAAGGACTATAGATGCGTGAAGCATGAAAACTCATGATATTGAGACAAATAACTTTGGCCCATCTCCAAAACTTGCTTCATATAAACAATTTGATCCCAAAAGTCACACCAAATGAAAAGCAAATTTGTCTTCTAGTTTAAATTGGGCTACTCGATCACTCGTCAATTGACATCTGATAAAGGATGATACGTTGATATAACATAGATGATATTACATCATGTTATACAGAGTCATAGTGAGACGAGACTCGTTATAAAGTTGTGATGAATCACTTTAAATGACTGAAACATATATAAAAAAAGTTTATACAACAATACGATGCTCATAAGTTTCATTAAGATGTATGTGTCCAATAACATTGTCATGACTTTAATACATCATTTGAGTTATAATACTATATAGGTATACAACTCTCTTTTTAACAAAATATATACCAAAGCACGGTGAGAAAAATTAAGTACAACCACAAATTAGTTTTTGTCATAAAGGTATCAAACAAAGTTATCAAGTAAAAATAAATTTACTATAAAATAATAGAGTTAAAAACGTATAGTATCTATAGTAAAGGAGGTCGAGTTGAAGCTTTAGCAATCTAATGGTTTAGTTTGCAAAATTTGAATGTGGAGTGCGATTAGCGACATATGCAACCGGCATTGCTAATTGAGTATATATATAATTTGATAGAGCCCAAGTAAATACTAACCTATCAAAGCCTAAAAGAAATTCACTTTAATTACAAAAGTAATTTTATGTCTCTCTCTCTCTTATACATACGCATAAGATTTATCATGAGCGAAGTGACTAACTTGAGCGTAGCACTTGGAGCAAACAAGAGTCTCTTATTTTTACGTTTACGATCATGACTCTAGAACAAAAAAAACTAACATTACATCATTACTAAGGCGGCAAGGCCGATCTTAGTGTAGCACAGTTACCAGGACCCGATCCTAACTGTATGGTTTTTAGTAGTAACACATGTCAATAAAAAAAGTCATAACATTAAAGTTTGCTTTATGACTTAAAAAGCGTTTAGCCGTCCTACAACACACGCGTGTAGACGAATACTTTGAAATGGAAAGATCAAAGATGCATGTACATGAATGATGAGTCAAAAAAATACTTCCCCCTTTGCAAGTTGTAATCCAATCCCTAAACTTCACCATCATCAAAAGAAAAAACCATACTTACTTTAATGCTTTCTCTATAGTCATAATAATTATATGTACCTTAGCCCCAATATTGATTCGATTCCTTGCTTCTAAATAATGCCTACAATTTATTTACTATTATAACCCAACAAACTACTACCACAACTAGACACGTGTTAATAAACATATATTTAATTTAAAGTTAAAGTAGATAATATATTAATTAAATCAATTTCATTTAAGGAAGCAAACATAACTATTACTTTTTTTCTTTTTCTAGTTTCACTTTTGAGTTTTGATACGACTAAAGTTACGTGATGCAATTTACTAATGTGTAGCTCTAATTCTAACTTTGAAGTTTCTTTAATATTAACGTTTTAATGTCCTCGTTTTAGTGTAAACACGTGAATTCTATACGTCATTAGTTCACCTGTTTCTTTAGTTGTCTAATTTAGTTATCATTTTGTCATTTTCCAATATTAACATTACCAGTAGAATTTACATGTCGCGTGATTGCAAGATGTCGCATACCACACAAAACGAAAGTTGAGCGATTCCCTGATGCAGTCTAGGGAACGTTTTGGTAAACCCGTATCACAGATAGTTTATTAAAAATGAAACAAAAAGAAAAAGGAAAAAATAATACTAGGTGAACTAACCAAAATCTTATGTGTGGTCAAAGAGTAGATAGCATAGTAACCATGACTTTAAAGGAAATAGCAAGATGTGAGTTGTGACCATAATATTAATTTCAGTCAAAATAGCTTATATTCTAGACTTAATTAAACAAATAATAAAAACCGATAATCTAAAGTACAACAAATTCATTGAAAGGCTTTCACGGTGATTTTGGTGTTACGAATTCATTTCTTCACTCTTTTTTTATTTATTTTTTTGCATTCCACCGATCACGTATGAGCAACCAATCAACGTTATGGTTGAGGGTGTTCAAGAATATCCGAATCCGAAATCGAATCCGAACTTCGGATATCCGAAATTTCGGATTCGGATGGTGATTTTGAGAATTTTCGGATATTTCAGAGATCCCGGATATCCGAAATATCCAAAATATTTTTGAACGAGGCCTGGCCCTGTCCCCCTCAAGCAAGTGGGGATTTTGGCTTCAAACTCGTACAATTGAAATCGGTTCGGCTTTGGTCGAAATTGGTTAAAACCAATTTTTATTAGAACCGGTTCAAGCTGGAACTGGTTTTTTGAGAAAAAATATTAGTTCGGTTCGTAACTGGTTAATGTTTGAAGCCAGGTTTGTTCGTTTAGGTATTAAAGTAATGGTTACAAACCGAATTCTATTCTACAGAAGGGGTGAGTTCCTAACCGGTTCATGCCAAATTGGTTTAGTTCCGGCATTGCATATTTATACTTTTATTATACTGGTCTTAGTTTATAAAATTATAAAATCCCAGTTATATTATATGTGTCTGTTAACATTTCTCATTTGACCATTTTCAAATTTAGTTTATACTAAAGTTTGACAAACTTCTTAGATTTTGTGCTAATTATGTTTATGATAATTATATCAATATGTTCGGATAATTTTGTTAGATTTGTGTTAAAGCTTAACAAGCAATCGTTATGTTTATGAACATTTGTTTGTGTCCGTGTGTTTTTGTTTGTGTTCGTTTATACTCGTTAAGTGTTCATGAACATTTCATAAACAATTCAATTCCTTAAGTGTTCATTTATACTCGATAAGTGTTCGTTTGAGAATTCAGATATTATATTTTCATCGATTGAAAGATTTCATGGGCTTTCATGAGGCATGGACCGCATGGTTGGCCCAACACCTTCCCACAGCTCGTGTTTGTAGCACCGGCCCACTAGGCCTTTTTATTTTTTATGGCCCAAGGCTTTATGGGCCTGATTATTAACTAGTATACATAGTAATGGATTATATAGGCCCATTATAGTTTCATTGGCAGAACAATTGAACAAAGCCCAATCTTGCTCTTAACATTTGTTGGGTTTCATTCAATTGGATAGAAATCTAGAATAAAAGAATCCAATATGCATCCTTCTGGAGGAAATACAATCATATAGGAGAGGATTATTATATGACAATTTTATACAATCAACTTGTTCAGAGCTCACTTTTTAGAAATTTGGCTGGTTTAATTTCTTAATTATTATATAGTTTATTTACATATGAAATTGTTTTTACATGTATATTATTATAGTTTTATATATATGACAAAATATATAAGTAATAAGCTCTTTTAAACTCGTAAGCTTAGTCAGGTTTGATATAGCTTGAACTCATTTAGTTAACGAGTTCAATATCAGCTTGACTTCATTTAAGCTTGCTCGATTCAATCTTTAATATAGCCGATCTCGAAAAGCTCACTAGAACCCCTACTACTTTACACCCATGGAACAAAGTTTGAAGCATGCTAGATAACATTTTTATAAATACATGAGTTAATAACATAGATGATCTTATGATGCCTCTGTATTATGATTTTGACCTCAACTTTTAGTAATATAGGTTTGATACTCACTGTATGCTGGCGTGTCACAAAGATGACCACTCACGCTAATTGTATTAAAAAAACTGTTAAAAATAACAATAGAAAAAATTAATAACCCTTCGCTAGTTTATTCTTTATGTTTGTACCAATTGTTAGCCTCAACCCTCCTTGCAACAGTCCATTGCTAGCGAGGTTAACGGACCATCTCCCTGCTACCACTGTCGAATGATGTATGAAATTAACAAAATATACATCAAGAAGGGTTATAAGGAGATGAGTGTGTGGACGCCGCAAGGCACAAGGATGGTGATGTGGATGATTGGTGTCACACGAGAACACCAATCAACCTATGCAGCATGGATAGACAAGATGATGCGCGATAGAAGCCTATGAGCATGTTGCTTGAAACCATGGCTTATGAACAACTTGGTCAACTCAATGTACTAGGGTTGTTCACGAGCCGAGCCGAACCGAGCGGACCTTTGCTCATGCTTGGCTCGTTTTCAAACCGAACCGATCCGATCGGCTCGTTTTCAACCGAGCGGAAAATCAAACGAGCATTTTTCGAGCGTTAAATTTTTTAGCGAACGTCGAGCGAGCGCAAACGAGCGGCAAATAATTTATACAACCCAACTATCTTGTGTGTCATACAATTTATACTACAGCGAATAAAGTTTAATAACTATAAAAATCAGCCACATTTCATTACATAATACTTTTATGGATGATAACACGTTGTGACTGACGATGAAGATAGAAGTCTGTAGCCGATAAGGCGGAGAGCATATTGCAGATAACGGTGACGGTGAGAGTGAGATGATCGAAAAAATATCTTTTAACGGCTTAAGATTTCACTTTTATATTAAGTGTAGAATTTTTTTATTAGGTTGATTGATCAAATATGCATAAATAGAATTATATATTTGTATATAATGAATTAAATCTACTAGAACACTACGTATAAACTATATATACATATTAATTCGATCCGAACCGAACCGAGCAGACCTTTGCTCGTGCTTGACTCGTTTACAAAGGTTTGCGAGCCGATCGGCTCGTTTACAACCAAGCAAAAATTCGAACGAGCATTTTTCGAGCAAATTCCGAACGAACGTCGAGCGAGCGTAGTTTTGATGTATTAAACAATTGTCCATGGGTTGATGGAGAGTGATGAAGGGATATAATTTGACTCGACGAGAATTTAAACATTTTGGATTTGAGTTAAACGGATACATATCATAAACGAGTCAATATGTTAATCAAAAAATAAATAAATAAAAACGTATCTAAATATGTTCAACCCCTCTAACTTATTTTGACACTAATAACACATTTCACTACTTGTGTTAATTAAGTTAACAAGCCAACACGGCACATTTTACATTTTAGGCTCGTTTAATAAAATGACATAGAATTATACTTTTATAAATAATTAAATACATCATAACTAAAATTTAGATAGCTTTGTATTTGTCGTACTACATATGTTTTATCATTTATTATCCGTCTTAAGTGAGCCTCTAAACTACTTTGTTAAACTTGTCGAGTAATTACATGTTATTGAACTAGTTATATTTAGTGTTCAAACTCCGCCACTTCAACTTATAAACATGTTCATGTTAGTGTTTGAGTAACGACGGGTTTTATTAAAATATCATGTTCAGATTTAACATGTTAAACGTGTCTTGTCAAGTCAACTGTTTAATACTACAAAGCCACGTTTTTCTAGCTCTATCATAGTTTAAGGGTCCTAATATTTAGACAACCACTCAGATAAATAGACATCCCCTTATACGCCGCGTATGGGTCCATACGCGGCGTATAAGGTCGAATACACTAAAAACGAGGAAAATTCAGGGGGTTGTCAGAGAGCTATACGCCCCATATAGCCCTATACGACCCCCTATACGACACATATAGGGCTATACGACGCGTATAGCTAATTTCGACACTGACTACGATAAAAAATTCAGGAGGCTGTCAGAGGGGTTATACGCCCCATATAAGACTATACGATCCCTTATACGACGCGTATAGAGCTATACGACACGTATAAAAATTTTAAGATGTTGGTTTAAAATAATAGGATATTCATTTAACCGGAACCTAGTTTAATACCATTTGTATAATTAATTTGTGTATTTATGAAAGTTAAAACTAGTGAAAATAAATAAACAAATTCCTAACTTGTAGCTCACACGTCACTGCTACCATACATCGTCACCATACTTGTCAGTTGCTTCTGTTGTTGGTGTCAACGTCCCCACCATTCTCTTCACCAATATTACACTTTACCCCTTTTATGTTTATGTTACAACACCATATGCTCCCATAAAAACTCTACTTTGTGCAAATGCAAACCTTTTAACTTTAAAAACAACAAATTAGACCATCTTTTTCAATATTATTAACATTGCTATTAGTATTACAAACAAGGGTGTCATGGTTTTTCATTCTTTTAAATTTTGACGTCTGGATTATATTGTAAATATATTCTTTCTTTATAAGTTAAAATAACAAAGTGGTTATCAATACATCTAGTTACTATTTTCTTACCTCCTCCGTTTTTTCTCACTTTTCTCTACCACAAAAGCCGCCATAAACAAATAAAGAAAAAAAATCATGCAACCTAATAATCAACTAGATAATCTTCAAGGTAACTTAAAGCTTTTATTGTCACACCCCGACCGACGGCGGAATCATCGGAGCGGACGAGGGAATGATTGATTGTTCATAACACATGGTTGTCAATTAGTGAAAATAGTATTAAGTCGGATTACAGGATGAAATACGTTACCAAATACAAATACAAACACGAATACAAATACATTTACAGCAAAAGAATCACATATGATAACTGTCTTTTATTTTACTAAGTCCGTGTCTTAAATGTGCACGTAGAAGTC
>BJCN01127322.1:4510-19084 GCA_018326445.1 Flaveria brownii
CCCCATACAAATTAGGTTCAACGGATTAATTTTTGGGTTGCAAGATGGCATCAACTCATTGATAACTACGTTCAAAGGATTCAAATCATGGTGCTCCCATCACCTTTCACACATGTAAAGGTATTTTAATTTTCTTGTGTTGCCAACATCTAGATATTAAAACTCCAGGGCACACACATATATGCCTTGTTTAGGAATTTCTTTTAATACATAATAAATCACCTATTTTAATTAATTATAATGTGTAATAAAATAGGTTGTTGATAGAGTTGTAAAATGTAGTATAAAGTATCTCACGTACCGGTCTTTAGGACTAAGCTTTGTAACATTTGTAAACACTTGAGAGCAATATCTATTATTTTTAAAAACCAATTACTTGTGTTTTTTACTTGTGTTCATTGTTTCATTTAGCCGATTCCCTATTTGATCTGTTAATTATTCTAGTCTCTTCAATCTTATGAAACTGTTATATTGATCCCCTACAACTGTCCTACAATTTAGGTAGACACTTTGCAACAATTTTGGACCTTGTAATTCTAGTTTTCCTGCTTCTTTTTCATATTAAATAATTATATTAACTAGTAATGATTAATTTAATTATTTTAGATTAAAAATTAATTTTAATAAATTACAAAAATATCTTTTTAGAATGTAGTTTCTACAAAAATATTCTTTTATTAAATAATTTTTTTTCTAAAACATCAAACCTTTTTTTAAAATGAAATATTTTAAAACTTGTGTTTTTAGAAAATAAAATTTGTATAAATTAAAACTCAGAATTAAAATAAGTAAAATTTTAAAATGTCACTTATTAATACGACTTGTTATGGAAAAATGATTATTTTTTAAACAAAAAAAAGTTAAAATAAAATAATATTATTATTTTATTACCTATATAGACATATAGTCCTTACTTATAGGTAATTCTAATTATTTTTTATCTCAAAATATTTTTTTATAATTAATAAATTTCCGTTAATAACTATTTAATATTTTATTTATACAATATGTATAATACATAGATATTCACCTAGTCTACATTAATAAGAGAGGGTCGGCCAAATCCACACACATAGCAAACAATGAGTAAGTTGATGATTAACCGTAATGCAAACGGTAATTGGAAGATAAAAGAATAGAATTTTAAGACTAGGAAGAATTTTTTGTGGGTAATCCAAATCATATAGTAAAGATACTATGAGAATGTAAGGTATTACAACGTACATTCATTACTATTACAATCAATTATCACCCTTAAATAGATGGTCAAATAGAGGTGATTAACAAATTATCATAGAGTTATTTGAAATGTATGGTGTTATAACGACCTACATCTTGGGTTAAGTGGTTGTGTTAATTTATATGTTTATTTCCAATTCAATGTCAAATGTGATTAAAACAAGCATGTTCCGAACTTCTGATTGATTTGATTTTATTTTGTTCAGAGTGTTTTAGGGCTTTTAGGAGCTAAGTTTGTTAGTATAGTAAGGTCGATGCAACATGTGACTCAGATCGAACCGGTCGGTTAGACGAGGATTGGAGGGGCCTCTGATCCAATCCTCCACAATTCATTTTGTAGCCAAGAAACCGGTTCAGTGGTCAGACCGAGAACCAAAAACCGGGTCGGACATGATTTTTTATATTTTTATTTTTGAATTTTTTTTGAATTTAATAGGTATAACAAGTGGGTCGGACGATGAATTGGAATTTTAGACAATAACCTAGCTAGTGTTGAACAAGTTAACTATAAAATACACAAAAATACGTATATATATTGAATTATATATGTAACTATATATATACAAGTATAATTTTGACATCATCTCATTGTAAAATTTGGTCCAACCAGTAAGACGACCGATTCGCATCCGATCTAGTTCCGAACACATTGGATGCAACTGATGTGGTTTTTAAGGCAGATTGGACTCATTAATGCAAGTTGGTTTTAAGTACTTGACCTCCCATTTTCTAAAGAAAGCAACCTTGGGCATGTATATATTTGTGGGTGCATATATATATATATATATAGACCTTAGTAAATGCTTAAAGTTATTGGTTCTACAATAAAAATTAGTTACTATTATTTGATACTACATTTTTACAAGAGTTTAAAACTTTAAAAGCTCATGAATGGTATTCTCGTGATCATGCGCAAACACATATATAGCATAAGTTGCTTCCACCAACAAAAATACTTGCATGAAGTCGAAAGATTAGCAATACATCAAATCATATAATAATGGGGTAGGAAACATATATATAAATCACCATACAATCAAACAATGGAAAAGTAGGAAATAATGACAATATTACGTACTACTAGTATAGTGAAAAATAAACAAGCCATCACAAAAGCAATTCTCTACGGAGAAGAAATAGTAAAGTCAACTCATGAATGGTGGGTTTACGTAGGTCATGCACTTCAGGAACCCTTGTTTATGGTTTTGGAATCTCGGGAATGGTGGGCTTTGGAACTTCGGGTAATGTAGGCTTAGGAATCTCGGGTAGTTTAGGCTTTGGAACCTCAGGTAGTGTAGGCTTAGGAATCTCAGGTAGTGTTGGCTTTGGACCCTCAGGTAGTTTAGGCTTTGGAATCTCTGGAAGTGTTGGCTTTGCAATCTCGGGAGGTGTTGTCTTTTGAAGCACAGGAACCTCAAGCTTTGGAACCTCGTGAAGCTTAGGCTTGGGAATCTCGGGAAGGGTAGCCTTGGGAATCTCTGGAAGTGTTGGCTTTGGAATAACAGGGACCTCAGGTTTTGGAACCTCAGGAAGTGTAGGCTTTGGAACCTCAGGAAGTGTAGGCTTTGAAACCTCTGGAAATGTTGATTTAGGAATCTCAGGAAATGTAGGCTTCGGAATCTCTGGAAGTATAGGCTTCGGAATCTCTGGAAGTTTGGGCTTTGGAATCTCCGGAAGTTTGGGCTTCGGAATCTCCGGAAGTGTGGGCTTCGGAATCTCCGGAAGCGTTGGCTTTGGGATCTCGGGAAGCGTCGGCTTCGGAATCTCTGGAAGTGTCGGCTTCGGAAGCTCTGGGACCTCCAAAAGGTTACGTGCCTCTGCAACGATTTTTCCACCACCGATTGATACTAAAGTGATGGACAATAGTATCATGAGGAAGGAATTGAGGTTGTAAGGTGCCATTGATGTTGTAAAAGGAGAATATTAGAGGAATAAGAAGCTGGGAAAGTATTTTAAGATGGCTATGAAGCATGTGTTAATTTGGTTTATATAGAGAAAGGTGGTATGAGGGTAATGGTGCTACGTGGATAAGTTGGTAGAAATTGTTTAGAAAATGGAAATGGTAGCTCAACTTCTCATCTGTACTTTGTGGATTGCCTGAAGTGGGTTGGAAAAAGAATACGTATTTTTATATTTTATAAGGCTAGCTTTAGTATGGTATATGTGACTTTTGTTAGTCACTTTAATAAAATTAAGATTAAATGCTTCCTATGCATCGTAAGCGCGCAATATAAAAGGATATCTTATTGTTGGTAAAAGTGAAATAAATGATAGGCTCACCTGAGTTCTATTTTGTTAAAGATATATGGTTTGTAGCAAATTTTAAGAATTGTTATTTCTCTTTGGTAGAACTTTTATATAATATATTTGATTTTTATGTGTTTCAGTTTGTTTAGACTTTGAATGATATATTTATTTATCTGTAAGTATACATGTCAACGTGTTAAAAATATAAAATCTACCTTGATGCTTTAAGCAAAAATAACATTATAACTAACAACAAATAATATATAAACTAAAATGATAATTTGTTACAACACAAAGGATAACGTGTGACACATCGAATTGGAATAACAACACGGATTTCAAATCATTAATATCTAAACAAGCAAATCAACTAACATATTTTCCCATCTAAAGCTCAGCTATATACTAAGAATACTAAGATGATCAAATTCTTAGTGTTTCTTCATTTTTTTACTTAGATGAAGTATTTAGACTGTTATAATCGATTTCATCCTTGTAGACAAGCTAGTACGAACAAATGAGTATCCCCGACATATTATTACCAAAGGATAAAGTTGTGAACTACTAACGAAATCCACCAAAATCTAGTTTTTCAATTTTTATAATTTTTTTTATTTTATTTATTTATTTTATTTTTTGCAATATCGTGGAATACGTCGGTAATCCCTCGGTAACTTAAAATTAACAATACTCACGCCTAGGATTTTGTACAGGGAAAATTACTAAAATAAACATTTGTTCAAATTAAATTACCAATATAACCATTAAAAATAAATTTAAAAAAAACAACCAATAAAAACGAGACACGTGTCTATTCCTCGTCACGTGGGCGAGAAAAATCCATAATCCCTCGCTAAAAAGATGATTGTGCGAGTAATTTACATAATCCCTCGCTGACGTAGCAAAATTTGAATGGTCCCTCACTGACATGACCCATTCCTCGCTAACTGGGCGAGGAAAAGACGAGGAATCAGGGGTTTTCCTCGCCCTTAATTACCAAAATGTCACTCCTCGCTTAAAATTTTATTTTTGTTTAATATAAAATTTTAAAAAATAGTATTTACCAAAAATTAAAAAATCATCAGTTTTATTATTATTTTTTATTTATTGTTTTCTAAACACTTAAATTTTTTTATTTAAATTAGTTTTCCCCTATATATTACAAGCTTTCTTATTAACAAACTTATCAAATTTTAATTTTTTACTTTATTCATCTTACTAGTTTATAATTACGTTTTTAACACGGGATGAATTAAAATATTAAATTAATAGTTAATATTTAATATTTAAAAATTTTAAAATAATTTTTTAAATAATATATGATTCGGTGATTACGTATACTCAACTATTTTAAGTAATAACAATATTTTTTAAACTTTCATCTTTAAAAAACTTAAAAATTTGCAGTTATTTAAACAAAAGTTTTTTAAAGTTTATTTTAAAGAACTTTTTTAATTTTTCATCTTAAAATCAGTGGTAAATACTTTTTTAAAATTTTGTATTAGAAAAAATAAAAATTCTAAGCGAGAAGTAACATTTTGGTAATTATGGGCGAGGAAAACCCCTGATTCCTCGTCCAATCAGCGAGGAATGAGTCATGTCAGCGAGGAACCACTGATATTTTGTCACGTCAGCGAGGAATTATATAAATCACTCGCTCAGTCACCTTTTCAGCGAGAGACTATGGATTTTCCTTGCCCACGTGGCGAGGAATGAGCACGTGGCTAGTTTTTATTGGTTGTTTTTTTTTGTAAATTTATTTTTCAATAATTATATTAGTTATTTAATTTGGTCAAATGTTTATTTTGATAATTTTTCCTTTTGGAAATATATTCCTGCTCAACGATTTGGAAAGAGTTCTCCAACAATAGGATGCAAGTATTTGTTGGTACATTTGAGGATAAGACTTCTAAATATATTCCTGCCTTGCCTTTTTGTAATTTGTCGGTGTTGTCAATTCACCCATGGACACTTTGGTTGGCAAATATGTTTATAAAAAGCAATTATACCAACGGTTAAGCCATATAATTTTCTACAGAGAGCCAAGGTGGTAAACATCATGTCTCTCAAGCTTAAAAATGATAATCTTCCAAGATATTGTCTCTTTTACTCCCGATTGGTCGCCCATTCAAGAACTCTCAGTTTTGTTTTCACCCAACGAGTTACTCGCCCATATAAAACATGTCTTGATAGAAGAGGTATCCACCCCTTATTACAAAGGCTTTGTTCTCCTACTCAACCTATATGAGACTTACATCTAGGTCTCACTAAAAGACCTATTAAAATGTGAATATATAAGCAAGGCGTTGGAAACCTATAGACATAATTTACTGACATATTACAAAGTCCGTTGGTAATAGCCAACATATTTTCCTCCGAGAATACAAAGGACTTAACAACGAATTTATAATGTTGATATAAACAATAATAATAATAATAATAATAATAATAATAATAATAATAATAATATTGTTATTGTTATGGCTATTGCTATCGTTGTTGATAAAATAATTTTAACTTTAACAAACATATTTACAAAACTGGGATCATTCATAATAAGTTCAATGCATATGCATGGATCACAAGTAGATGTTGACAGCCTTAACATGGCAAAACAAAATGCCAATAAGAGCTTAAATTACGTACAAAAATTAAATGTCACTAATAGTGTGCGTCAAACAAATATGACATTGACAAAGTGTCATTAAAAACCTATTAGTAGTGATGTAAAAGATAAATGTCATTAAAAACGTGTGTGACTAAATGGCTTTTTTCAGTAATATCACAATATTATTTGTGTAACCTTTATTTTGACTTGTTTTATTTTATCAAAGATTAGATGTGGCTAAAAGTTGATACGTGACTGTGTTGTTGCATAAATCATATATCATAAAGGTGATTTCTTGTAATACAAGATTAATTTCTTGATCATATGTTTAACTCATATAGATGAGGGGTTGAGCTAACAAGCTACCCTCAACATTTCCCACCAACTGATGAACAAATCCTTCTTTTCTACACAATTACTTCACATAAATTCACATCTACATATATGTAAGAAATCAATCCATTAGTTCATCAGTAAGTACCTTTCGACGTTCGTTTTATCACAATGTTCCCTCACAAATACCCTTCACTTGTCATACCATTGCTGATCATCACACTGACGTCTACACGAAGCAACGTTATCATAGCAGAGGCAAGAAACCTTCTCGAGATAGAGTTTCCAGATCTTCCTAAGCCCGAATTCCCCGATCTTCCTGAAATTCCAAAGCCCGAACTGCCTCACTTACCCGAGCTACCAAAACCTGAACTTCCAGACTTACCTGAGCTTCCAAAACCTGAACTACCACATTTGCCATCACTCGACGTCCCAGATTTATCGCATTTACCAGTTCCAAAAATCCCTGAATTGCCAAATGACTTCCCTATCCCATCTGAGATACCATGAATTATGAAGATTCATCCCTTGATGATGTTCCGCCACAGTGTTGTCTTCTTCTTTACTTCTTAAGTCCTTTTCGGTGTTTTACTACTGTAACGTATTAAATGCTTGTATCGCGGAACCCTTTTTATTAATGGAAATTATATGGATATATGTAATTATATATGAACAGTTTTTAAGTATCTAATGTGGCTACCAGATTGAGTTTTAAAGTGTACTAAACTGAGTGCAACGTTTTGATGCCAAAAGTGAGATATTATACAATTAGAGTTGAAAAGTACTTGTTATATAAACACAAATGTTTAATGAAGCAAAGCATAACTTTTATATAGAATATGACAAGAATAAAGGAGCCCAGAGCATTCTTTTATAGAATACATACAGATTATCTATTCAACTTCAAAAAGATACCTGACAAAGCGGCCGGCTCGAAAAAAATTTAAAAGTGAATATCTAACAGTTACTGCAAAACCAGTTTCCAAATCATTGGTCACAAGAAGATAAAAACAGGCCTATGACTTGCCGTCGCGTATGCTATATATAGAAGCACTTGAATGAAACTAGAAAGCATCAGATAAGATGATTAAAATTATAGCAACAGTTTGCCTTTTAGCCTTGTGTGGATTAAGCAATGCTGATATTCAGGCAAATAAGCTTTTTGAGTTGCTAAGATCAAAAGGTTCTAGAACTTCATCTGTTAATAATAAATGGATGGTATCGGAAGAAGATACTGATGAGTATTCTCCAGTTTACATTGCACCTCAAGACGGTTTGGCTGAGCTCGACAAGATATCAGAATTGCCAGGCCAACCTGATGGCGTCAATTTCAATCAGTACTCGGGTTATGTTACTGTCAATCCGAAGGCTGGCAGGGCTCTTTTCTATTACTTCGTTGAGTCACCTACCGATTCAGCTACAAAACCGTTGGTTTTGTGGCTAAATGGAGGTAAGTTTGCACACACATTTTCTTATGTTTGTTGCATCATTATCATGTAGCTCATAACTATATTCGGCAACAATCCTTTAAGCTTTTGTAGGATTTGGCTTCGTCACCAAATTGTGCCTTGTTGATCGAATATGAATATAGAATAATGCAAAGACAATGGAGAGCAAACAAGGGATAAAGGAAAGATATTAAATAACTTTTGAAGTTTACATTGAATAACTACCATAACCAACGGTGTGAGTTTCCACCGTTTACAACCCCTTAAACTTAATCTAGTTAATATGTCACACGTAACATAAAATTCTATATACATGCTAAAGTTATTCTAACAAACTTAACTGTAAATGTGAAGATTAGTTTTTAGCTGTCTCCCTTGGGTTGAACGAGTGGGTGTAGCCTCTCTTTCTTCTGGGATATAGGAAATGTTTGTTCTTATCTCACTCGCCTCAAACACTGCTATTAAGTGGGATTTAACTGAGTACATTTTTTGTTTGTTTCATGGGTTGAATGAAGAATGAACTTTTTCAAGTTTGATTTAGTATACTGACATAATTTCGATTGTTGTCGTTTTACAGGACCAGGTTGTTCGTCAATGATAGGAGCCATGTCAGAACTAGGTCCATTCAGAATCAATGGTGATGGAAAGACTCTCTTCATGAATGATTATGCGTGGAGCAACG
Source organism: Flaveria brownii (assembly GCA_018326445.1). Lineage (NCBI taxonomy): Eukaryota > Viridiplantae > Streptophyta > Magnoliopsida > Asterales > Asteraceae > Flaveria > Flaveria brownii. Next base: position 13,068 of record BJCN01127322.1, read on the forward strand.
GTAAGATTTCATTTCGACTTTTCTATTTCCTTGCTTATTAGACATTGATCATAAACACAAAGCGCGCTATGTGCAGTTGCAAATATGCTATTTCTTGAGTCCCCTGCTGGAGTGGGATTCTCATATTCTAATACAACTTCGGATTATGATAAATCGGGTGACAAGAACACTGCAGATGATGCTTACATTTTTCTTGTTAACTGGCTCGAGAGATTCCCTCAGTACAAAACTCACGACTTTTACATCACGGGTGAAAGCTATGCAGGACATTATGTGCCACAGCTTGCATACACCATCCTTCTGAACAACAAGAAAACAAACCAAACTGTCATAAACATCAAAGGGATTGCGGTATGTTCAATTAATGGATACTGTTAAAACAAATTTCTACTGTATTATTTGGGAGCATGCAAATAATCTGGGTTTAAACCTGCAGATTGGAAATGCAGTGATTGATGAAAAAACACATATGAAAGGTAAGTATGATCATTGGTTGAGCCATGCTATAATTTCAGACGCGACACATGATGCCATCTTCAAATACTGTGACTTCGCAAGTGATAATTCATCGGAAGCATGCGACAATATCATAGACAAAGCTTGGAATGAGAAGGGAGGTATTGATATATACAACATCTATGCACCAACTTGCCTGACCCCTGGTGAAAGAAATCTCTCTGCCACTCATGGTTCTGTAAGGCCTTAGATTCATTACAGAATACTAAATTATTACGAGAATAAAAAGAACAAACCTAAATCCTCATATTTTTAAAAGAACTTATTTATACAAATGTCTATGTTATATACATTTAAAAACTACCAAACTAGTTTGTTTGTATTTTGTTAATTTTTATTCTTTTACCGACATATGTGTAGGTTATGTGTAGTATACACATGACTTGCGCATTTGTTTTTTCTACACATAACAGAAATTTGTCATATATTTCTTAAATTTCAAGAGAGATGGATAAACATTGTAATTCAGCCATTTCATTATATTTTGAAGATTCTTAAGACCGACAAATAGTTATTTTGTTTTGTGTTCTCGTAATATATAGTGTTCTGTATAGATCCTTCCCTTTATACACATTCCGTCAACTATGAAAACGAGTGTGACATACAACTCGTCATTGTTTTAACTTTATTCTTTCAGGTTGACGCTTTTGACCCATGCTGGCAGTATCTTCTTGAATTCTATCTCAATGACTCCACAGTACAAAAGGCATTGCATGCAAAACCTACATCATGGGATTTATGCAGGTACAACACAATGATTAGTCTCATATACTAATACGAATCTCATATTTGACAGCTGCTAAAAAAGTCGATCAAAACATTTTCAGTGATGTTATCACAAGCTGGAATGACCGCGCGCCTACCATCTTGCCAATAATCAAGTATCTTATTGCAAATGGGCAGAGGCTTTGGGTTTTCAGGCAAGTATAATGGCCTAAAGGGCACAAGGAATGATTATAGATATGTTCCATCATTCAATCTGCAAAACAATAACATGTGAATATGTGATCGCGTGTGCCTTACCTATGCAGCGGGGACACAGATGCACAGGTTCCAATTACTTCTTCTAGGTACTCAATCAACGCCCTCAATCTTCCTATCGAGACAGCTTGGCGGCCATGGTACCTCAACAAGGAGGTGATCACTAAACTGTCTTTCTCATTGCATAACAATTTGATTAATAACTATCAATGCATACTTATTCATAAAGTAAATTAAGGTTTTAACAAATAAAAACTTGCGTCTCACTACAGGTTGGAGGGTATTTGGAGGGTTACAAAGGGCTGCTTCTGATAACGGTTAGGGGTGCAGGCCACACGGTTCCAAGCTACCAGCCACAACGTGCATTGGCCTTGTTCACATCGTTCCTTAAAGGGACACTACCTCCTTTGTTATAAACATGTGACTACGCGCTTTTAAGTTTTCAATAGCTTCGCTCTTCTGAGGAACAAGTTGACAACAGCTCGAATGTCTTGTAGTTGTCTACAGTTGAGCCAATTTATAGCATCTGTTCTACTTTTCTTTTCTATTTAATGGTGAATGAATTTAATAGTTGAAATGAACATTTAAATTTCATGTTTACGTTATGAAAAAACTTACCTGGCAAAACGGGGGTTGGGTTGGGTGGGGTACTGGGTCAGAATGGAATCGGGTTAGGTCGGGTCGATTTAAAAAAGTAACCAAAATTATCTTGCATAGTCAACTTATCCAACAGAAACCACAAATATATCAGCTAAATGTGAAACAATGGCACCAGTAAAGCTCACTCTGGTTTGGTCCATTAGTCCTGTGGCATTGGATGGCATACATGTACAACACCCCCACAGTTGTTCAAAGATGCAAATTTCATCATTTTATGTGAAAATGTATGCATTTTTACTTCTGTTACTCACCCAAGTATTATGTAACTTCTAACATGCGCTATTATATCAGGTATCACCTTACAGCCTAGAGGCGTGAATTTCGACCGTTTCAACCTGAACTCATTTTTAACATTATATATAAGCATGAAAGGATATGAAAATTAAAGTGAAACCTCATACCCGCATCCATTGCCACTGCCTTATCACTTAATGAGATAGGAGCAGCAGTGGTGACCACCCTCAGAATCCCTGTGATCTTTCTATGCTTCTTCTCTGCTGTTGCGCAGTCCAAAACTTTCAAGCAATCCAACCGTACCTTCAACTAATCTGTAGAGGATGTAGCCAAAGGTTGAATGACTTGACCGGAATTGCACGAGCACAATGATCTATATGTGTTCGTCGTTCACGAGCAAGCACCAGTTTGAATTTTCAATTAAAGGTTATGTTCATTATTTCAAATTTGCACTTTTGTAAACATATTAATGATGATGAAAATAAGGAAACATAACCATTAAAAACATCAACAAATAAAACGTTACTAAAAAATTCAAAAGAAATACAATATGCCCATTTATTAAATCACAAAAACATTAGAAAGATACATTACAACATATGCAAGAAACAAAATTGACAGCAACAAACTCAAATACCCACCCAAGATACATCCCAAGATACATTCTTTTACACCCAAAGGCTCCAAAGAACTTACAACATGATCCTCTCAATCTTAACTTTATCCCCCATTGATGAACACCAACACCTTCATCTCTATTTATTTTACATTTACTCTTTTACTTTCCAACAACAATTCATCCACTGAACACGCCCTCTTCCCCTTCACCATCAGTTTTCCTCAGTGCAATGACAATAACATTATCAAACTGACGAAGATACACAATCTTGTAATGCAATCGTTTCAAGAACTCATTATAACGATCACAATGGTTCCTTAATGGCAAAACCACAACGCCATCAAGCTTCACCACCCTGTTAATAAGTTCAGCATTTTCCAAACTCGAAGCAAACACGAAATCAAACCCCAAATCAGGGATCACTATCTGTGGATCCGAATCCAATTCGGTCACAAGATCAATTCCCATATCATTCAAGAACCAAAAACCATCAAACGAGTCCTCAGTTTTGGAACCCAAAACAAGACCCTTTTGACCATTTTTAAAAAGACCTTCAACCGCTAGATCTTTGAACACAATCGGCCCAAACTCATTACAATTTGCATAATTTTCTTCACAAGAATCATTAACAAACGAACCAATTGAAGGCAATGCGAGAAGGAATACAACCAAAAACAACGATTTCAAGATTACACCCAAGATTCGCGAACAGGGTAGTGTGATTATCAGAACAAAATCTCGATTCAACCCAATTGGGGGATGACCCTTTATCGGTTTCATCTTCTGATTGCTATTGGAACGAAACCCACGAGCCAATTTCATGATCAATCACGAACAAAACTCGAAAATCGACAAGACCCAGATGAGAAACAAGTGATATCTTCAACAATATAAGAACAGGGGAAGCTGAAATTGCAGAAATACGAAGAAATATGGGGGCTTTAGCGTGTGCAAAAGCGTGCAGCGGTGTGATTTCCACCGATGAGAGCGAGGTGTGTGGTTTGTTTACAGCAAGAAAGAAGCATCAAGAGGTGGAACATCATGCACTCCATGGGTGTAATTTCAGAATTGGGTGTGTATCAAAGTGATGTGTACTCGAATACAGAGAGGTTGAGAGGATGATTGAGTGAAGAAGTCATCAATGGTTATTGGAAGCGTGCGAATGGAGGTGGGGGTGGGGGTTATCGTGTTGCAGATTCAGTGGGTGTGGAAGGTGAAGTGAAATAGAATTATTTGGGTTCAGTTTCACGTGATGATTATTGAAGAGATATGGGGACATCGTATTTGCTATTTGGGTTGCAGAAAATATGGGTGTGGGCAGTACTCTTTGGTAGTGGTGTCAAACAGGAGCGTTCAAAATAACATATTTGAATTTCAAATATCTGAATTTCAAATATTTGAATTTCAAAATATCTGAATTTCGGATACAAAAATTTGGATTTGGATATCCGAATATATATATTCAAATTTAAAAAAAAATATGTATTTATTAATTGATTTTTATAAAAGTTAATATTTTTTGTTAAAAAGTTTTCGGATATCCAAAAGTTTTATAAAAATACATGAAAAATATGAAGTTTCTAATTAATATTTATTATTTAATTATTTTTATAAAAATATTTCGGATAAATTGGATACCCGAAATCCTCAATAACACTATTAGGATCCAAATCCTTGGTTTCGGATACGAGTATTCTTTTTTAACATCCCTAATAAAGAAAACATGTTTAAGAACCTACTTTTAACCTGAAACCAAGTAGGTTTTAAAACAGTATGAATGGTTAAGCATGTTTAAACCCAATTAAAAACCTAATCGGGCAAAACTTGATTTTCAAACCACTCAAGCCCCTCAAAGACCAATTTCAAACTTGAACCGGTTTGCTCTGATGTTACCTTTTGTTGACCAAACCCAAACCATTTTATGCCTCCAACCTACCTTTTGTTGACCAAACCCAAACCATTTTATGCCTCCAACCTGATTGTACAACTCTATCTTTGGAAAGGGTGTCAACCAGTCAAATAGTATGTGTTATTTTAGATCGGTTTATTAGAAGTTCGAAATGATTTGAGCTTTTGAGCATGGGTTTAAAATAAAGCTCATTTAAAAAACAAGCCAAGTCTTATCTTCAAATACAACGTCTGGCTAGAACTAGGGGTGTGTAACTTTGTGTTTGACCTGATAATACTGATCATCCGATCCAGACTACATATATTTTTTTGGGGCATTCCTTGGTCCCGAAAATAAAGTTAATTAAATTCGGGTTGGTACGGTCCAAACCCGGCGGGGCCCAAAATAAGATCCAAGAAACAAGGTTCTAGCAAATGTTTTACCTAAACTATATTATAAGTATTGAATAGTTTCACGGTTCCTAGACTTTGTTCGAATTGTGATTCATGATATAGCTTATCTATAATACCCATATATATATAGTAAAAATAATAATAATAATAATAATAATAATCATAATAAGAGTTCAGGGGGGGTAATTGTGCCAATTTAGAAACTTAAATTATTAAGTTTGGGCATAAAAAGATAGGAGATTAAACCACAGGGACCGTTTGTGTAAATTTAAAAAAATCAAATCTGTCCTCTCTCTCCTCTACCCGCATTTCCGGCGGGATAATTCCGGCCATTATTTCCGGCCAAAAACCGACTCCGGCGACCCCCCAAAACACCTTAAAACTCGGTTTTTAAAACCCCACAACGCACCAAAACATTCGTTAGTCAGATTCCAACCATAATACGTGCGTTAATTGAAGAAAAGCTGTCCGGATTTCACGATTTGTGGAGCACTAAATCGACCACTTTATCTTACCTAATTAAATCCACTCAAACGTGGATAATAATCAAATTAATTTAACTCAATCGATCATATATCTGTTACTAACCTACCTATACTTTCAATTACACCATAAACAAACATAAACATCCTGTTCGACATCCTCTTTGTCTCGGACCTGCAACTTAGTCGAACGACACCTCTTGGTCAATATAATCAGAAATTGA
>BJCN01127337.1:0-10521 GCA_018326445.1 Flaveria brownii
TATCAAAGAACAATTTCCCATCCTCTCATATGGTGATTTCTATCAGGTAAGTTATATTTTCTTTAGTGCAAGCACCTTTGTTGTAAATCAACTTTTTGGTGCTCTGATATACTTATCCTTTTGCTGTAGTTGGCTGGTGTTGTTGCTGTTGAAATTACTGGCGGACCTGATGTTCCTTTCCATCCCGGAAGAGAGGTTAGTGTTATTTACTTCACATGAGTAATAAGTTTATTTATAATAAACTCCATAATGTTTTGGAATTCTTGTTATGCTTTGATTATCAATGCTTAGTATTGGTTTTCATGAAACCAAACTGGAGTGTAAATGGCTACCCTCTCTATGTTTAGAGGCATATTTTGATGAAACTCGCTACTGTGAGGTTTTAATGTTGAGTGTTTTGATTTTCATTTAATTGGATGAACTTTACATTGCTGTAGGACAAAGAAGAGCCCCCAGTTGAAGGCCGTCTTCCTGATGCAACCAAGGGTTAGTGAATTTGATATCTTTAATGTATCCGGCTATTAATAATTCAAAGTCTTGAAGGCGTTAGTTATGTTATATTCCAGGAAATGACCATCTGAGGGATGTATTTGTTAAGACCATGGGTCTTGAGGACAAGGACATTGTAACTCTATCTGGTGGTCATACTCTGGTTGGTGTCGCTTGATCCCTTGTTTTCACTTATCCTTTTGATTTAAGACTGCGCATTTCTGATGTTGGAAGTGTGACGGTTTATAGGGAGCTGCGCACAAAGAGCGATCTGGATTTGAAGGACCATGGACTCCCAATCCCCTTATCTTCGACAACAGCTACTTTGTGTATGATTCTCCCTCGTTAGGTTTCTATATTCTTTTGATTTCTATTATTTTATTCGAGTCCTCTAAAATTACTATTTGTGTTGAACAGAGAACTTCTTGCCGGCGAGAAGGAAGGGCTCCTGAAGCTGCCTTCCGACAAAGCTCTTCTTGAAGACCCTGTATTCCGACCTCTGGTTGAGAAATATGCTGCTGTGAGTACAACATCTGGTGGCATATAAACATACATATTATATACGTAGTTGGATAGTTGGATGCTTATTTGTTTTGTTTTTGATTTAATACAAAACAGGATGAGGATGCATTCTTTGCTGATTATGCAGTTTCCCACATGAAACTCTCTGAATTGGGGTAAACCTTCAGTACTTGCTCTTATATCTTCTACGCGCTATCTAAACGCTATTTGTGTTTGTGTGTTGACAAACAAACTTTGATCTTATTGCAGATTTGCAGAGGCTTAAAGTTTGTGATGGGAGAGTAAAACAGGGAGACTTGTTTGGCGAATTATTTTGAAATTTCTAGTGTTTTTGTTTTGTTGTCAAAAGAAAAAACACATGGTCTTGAAGTGGGGTTGCAGTTTGATTGATCAAGCATTCAGCCTTTATTTCTGAATATCGAATGTTTATATTACTACTTAATCATAAGATCATGGTTTGGCGAATTATTTTGAAATTTCTAGTGTTTTTGTTTTTGTTTTGTTGTCAAAAGAAAAAACACATGGTCTTGAAGTGGGGTTGCAGTTTGATTGATCAAGCATTCAGCCTTTATTTCTGAATATCGAATGTTTATATTACTACTTAATCATAAGATCATGGTTTGGCGAATTATTTTGAAATTTCTAGTGTTTTTGTTTTTGTTTTGTTGTCAAAAGAAAAAACACATGGTCTTGAAGTGGGGTTGCAGTTTGATTGATCAAGCATTCAGCCTTTATTTCTGAATATCGAATGTTTATATTACTACTTAATCATAAGATCATGGTTTGGCGAATTATTTTGAAATTTCTAGTGTTTTTGTTTTTGTTTTGTTGTCAAAAGAAAAAACACATGGTCTTGAAGTGGGGTTGCAGTTTGATTGATCAAGCATTCAGCCTTTATTTCTGAATATCGAATGTTTATATTACTACTTAATCATAAGATCATGTATGTGCCCTTAGTTTGCGGTTGAATTACTATTCGCCATGTGCCCGTCGGTTAGAATTACTAATATTTTAAACACGTCTCCCTCGGTTCACTATTAATTGGCACCTATGTAATAAAACTAATGGGGTATTTGGTTGGAAGGAATGAAATGGAAATTGAAAAATAGTATAATTTTTAAGTAAATTTGTGTTTGAGTGAACAATTAAAAGCAAATCCAATAGATTGTTTAATCAAGATTACAAAATCCTTTCACCTAAACTAATGTGTATTTTGATAACTAACGTACACGTCAGATGTCTAAGACATTATATTTAGATTATTGTTGGTGAAGTTGTGAAAACAAAGATATTTGCACGGTACTTGTAAGAAACTCTTTATTACGTTTAGCCAAAGTTTTATAAAACAATTCAAAGCTTACAAAAGGGATTGATGTAGTGACAAACTAAGAGGTTAAATTTTAATGATACAGTTTAATCATTCAGTATTAGGGTTATCTATTAACCGTTATGTCAAGGTTATCTATTAACCATTTAATGGTTATTAATAATTAAGAGATAATCTTTTAATGATTATTAAGAGTCTATCAAACAAGTAAAGTAAGAAATGATTACTTTTTGTAAAGACAAAAGAGTACAAAAGAAAAAAAGTTAGAGTGAATTACATGGTCCCTGTAATTTAATTAAATTTTTAGATTTGATCCTTAAAATTTTAAAATTACGAATATAGTCTCTAATATTATAGTTATCTTTCATCAATGGTCCCTACTCTGTTAGTTCAATTAGTGATGTTAAATTTATCAAAATAATTATTTTACTTGTAGGGATCATCAATATAATTTATATTTTATTATAATTTTTAATTATAAATATATTTATTATTTAATACACAAATAACAAATGTTTTAAAATTTGTCTTTTTTTAAATATTTGGTTAAAAAAATTTAAAATCACTATGCAGGTTTTTTTAAACCTGTATAAAAATGTCTTCTTTGATAAATACGTTTAAAACTGAATTGTTTTAAAAAATATTTAAAAACTTGAGATTTTTTTAAGAAAATATATTTCAAAAAATGAATTGTTAAGAGGTTTAAAAAACCAACCAGTTAACAAAGGTTTAAAAAAACAAATAGTTTTAACAATGACGTATAAAAAACAAACGGTTTAAAAACCGAACATTTAAAAATATTTTTTAAAAAGTGTTTTTATCAGTGTATTTAAAATGTAATTAAACAATAATTGTATTAATAATGAAATTATAAATAATAAAAAAAATTGAAAAACAATAATAAAAAAATTTAATTAATAAAAATAATATTATAGTTTAAAAGGTAAAGTAAATCAATGGATAATACGAGTAAAATGCTAATTTTTATAATATTTAACATCACTAACTGTTGACTAACATCACTAACTGTTGACTAACAGACTTAGGGACTATATATGAAAGAGAAAGAAATGTTAGGGACTATACTTAAAAATTTTAAACTTTAAGGAACAAATCTAAAATTTGAATATAACCACGGTGACCATCCATGTAATTTACTCAAAAAATTACAAGACCAAATAAAGTTGAGACTTGAGACTTTTAATGTTCCACGAGAAGAAAGAGGAAGTATTTTATCATGTTTTTAAGCTTCTGAAAATGGAATAATACTTGGTGTTTTAACATGTTTCTTTAACTTCTTGAAATGTAAATAATACACATTCTTTTACTCTCTCTCTCTTCCTTTGTCTTGCTACCGTCACGTCTAAGTTGGCGATCATATTGTATTTATAGAATCATTTAAGATATTTTCTTTTTCGGTAATAACATGGGTCTAAAATCAAATTCAACTTGTCTGATGCTCCAGATTGATTGCTAGACAACAAAATCGTTAGTTAATCAATTGATATGTATTTACTATGTGATTGAAGATCACAACAATAACAAATGCAAAAGAGAGAACATATAAATAAATAATTGTTTCTTCTCTTTTTTTGTATTTTTTTGGGGTTTTTAGCTCCTTGCTAACCTTATTGGTTTTTAATATATGTTCGTCTATAAAAAAGATAATAATAAAGAATAAACTTAATATAATAGTAATCAAGTTTTTATAATTTTCCAATTAGGTCTCTTATATGTTTATTTGTTTATTTTTATTTGTGTCAATCATGTCACTAAAGTTTTAAACGTAGTGCTCCAATTAAATCATTCATATTTTTTTAATTATTTAAATAGTTTGCTATTTTTTAAATATTTAATTTATTAAAAATATTTTTCAATTTATAAACGACCTAATTATAATAATCCTGAAAGTTTGGTATCTGATTAGAACAAAAAAATAAAGTATGAGTGACTTCACTGGGATGAAAAAAATTATAAGTAACCTAATTGGGATAAAAAAAATTAAAAGTGATCTAATTTGAACAATTATAAAACTTGATTATAATTTTACAAAGTTATCCAAATTCCCATATATAAATTACGAACATGGTTTCAATAACAATTGTTGCGATACATAACCAGAATCATCGTAATGCTAAGTTAAAAATTACTAATAGAAAAACAATTGATTCAACGCTGACTCTCTAGCTATGAATAGGGTGACATGTTTTTCCTTTGGAAATCACTGATTCAAGTTTCACACAATAATTTCACAGTGAATGTTAGGACAATAATGACAAGTTTATCCACTTATCGTATCTTATTAATTGCTTCATAATTTGGTTAAACTCTTTAACATAAAGTGACTACAACAATTTCAAGTCAAACAACAATAGATGCAAAAACAATCCAAAATAACATAATCTTATCACAATTGATTATGTTATTTTGACCCTATAGTGCCTAGTAAAAGCAAAGTGAGTTTTGCAAAGTGAGTTTTCAGATAACGAGTTCTCATAAGTATAAGCAGAAGAAAAATATAAGTCAATCTTGTGAGTCATTTGATGACAAGTTCGTATAAAGTATCAATCAGCAGTGTAAGTTTTCCGATCACGGGCAATAATAGTAAAAAGCCGCTGATAGACTCTTTGAATTGTATGAGCTTGATAGAATCTACATCATATGTCACATCCCAAAACAAAGAAATTTGCATACATCAGATGTGCAATTGCTCACCTAACATTCAACAACAAAATGACCAGCATCAACTGATCATAAACATCACCTGCAACCGCGATCACATAAACGAGCACGCGTTCTGGGACAAAAGCGGTCATTTCTATTCGTCTTAAAACCAATATAGCTCAAAAATATCTGACTCTCAAGACAGTTAGTTATCCGGTTAACACCCTTACCGAACATAAATCAGAACAAATACTAAACAACACAATCTTTGTACAAACACAAAACCGACTTACTGTTATTCATATTCAAACTGAACATCTACATGCAGATACTTTCGCATGAGACTAACGATTGAAGTTGTAAAATTAGCCAAAACTTGACATTCTTCATGGCTTTTAGCCTCTGACACGACCCCGTTGATGATCAGCTTCCTGAGGTGTGGGCACCGCTCCAACAGCCCCGCTACCCACTGTGAAAAGAGGTCGGTTATCACGGTCCACCCGAGTTCCAGCATGATCACATTCTTCAACTCAAACGACCGTTGCAGGCTGTACTGAAGTGAATCTTCTTTTAGATCATAGCACAGGGACAAATGTGTCAACTGAGGAAAACACAAAGAAATTGTCTCCATATCTACTATTTCATCTTCGTCATCGAACACAACCCCCCAAAGCCGAAGCCCTCTTAACCTTGATGCTTTTGAAATCATATGATGGAACTTCGTCCACATGATCGTGAAGTTACTAACATCCACAACTTCAAGATTTTCAGTATTTTCACCAATATCGAGTTGAATAACACTAACATCATCGATCTTTAAAAGCTTCAATGTCCCTTTTCCGACAAGGTCAAAAGCCTCAAGTGTACAATCTTTGAGTTGTAGTTTCTCAAGGCTATCGGCCTCGAGACTGAACTTCTCCAAGCTTATGGCTTCAACCGTTAGATCTTTAAGAGAAGGGCTATTCAACTCCATTGAGGCCTGTGCGTCTGACATGGCGATATCGAGGCTTAAAAGTGTCAAAATCTCGATTTTCGGGCAGGCGGTCAGTAGGTAGCTTAAATCAAGAGCGGAAATGCTGATGTGGCTTAACGAAAGGGATTTCAAGCATGGGAAACGCTGATAACTTGGCTCGATCCCAGTTATGGTGTTATGTGATAGATTCAACACTTGGAGTTTCTGACGACCACATTTTTCGATAATGTTAATGGTGGGTGATGTTCTTACATTATAATGTAGCTGTCTCAAGCTATCGCGAGTGTACATGAGCCACGCGATCACGGGGGCTGCTGAGAACTCATCAACATCATCCATGATGATGGAAAGAGATTGGAGACCCGTGGTTTGGAAAATTGTTTGAGTGATCAGAATCTCAAGCCTGCTTGTCGTGAGTTCGTGATAAACGGGCCAATCGTTTGAATTGAAGGAGAGCGTGTGGAGGTGGACCCGCCAAGCTTCCCGCCACTTTCTGCAAGTGGCGGATGCAATCACGACATCACGAGCTGCACCAAGTCGAGAGAGGATGTTGCCAATGACTTCCACAGGAAGACGCTCCATCTTCAATCAATGAACAAAAGAAAATTTGAAACTTTTCTTCAAATCTTGCAAAAGGAAACATGGGATTTGTCAAAAAAAAATGTTGCTCCATACAAAAGGAACAACAATGTATGAAACATAGTAAGAATGCTTGATTCAGTTTGCAAATTAGATCAATCTCATCCACTAATTGTTCATTGATTTCTAAAAATTTTAGAGTAATCTAACATATGATAGACAAAAAGTCCCATGAATTCAAATTACAAAATGACCCAAACAAATCACTTAACAAGCCAAGAGGGGATGTCCTAACAGCTAACATGTGATAAACGAAAAGTCCCATGAACTCAAATTACAAAATGAATCAAACAAGTCACTTACAAGACGAGTTAAGGATGTCCTAACAACTAATATATGATAAACGAAAAGTCCCATGAATTCAAATTACAAAATGGATCAAACAAGTCACTTAACAAGACGAGTTGAGGATGTCCTAGTAACATATGATAAACAAAAAGTCCCATGAATTCAAATAAAAACAAACCAAATAAGTCACTTAACAAGGGGAGAGAGGATGTCCAAATGACCAACCTATGATATACGAAAAGTTCCATCAATTCAAATTACAAAACGAGAGAGGATGTCCTATGACTAACATGTGATAAACAAGAAGTACCATAAATTCAAATTACAAAACGACACTTAACAAGACGAGTAGAGGATGTCCTAACAACTAACATATGATAAACGAAAAGTCCAATAAATTCAAATTACAAAATGAATCAAACAAGTCACTTAACAAGACGAGTTGAGGATGTCCTAACGAAAAACGTTTAAAGTCCCATGAATTTAACTACAAAATGAAACAAGTTAATTTTTTGAGAACAACTCCTAATCTACGCCTATTAACCACTTATACTTTTAAAGGATTTTAAACCCGCAACCTTTTGAACACTCTAACAAACAACTAACAAGTCACTCAACAAGATTATGATCATAACAATAGGCCTAGAAACAAAAGATTACCAATTTCATTGATTTGTATCACATCATTTATATCATATTGTAGTAATCCAGTTTAAATATGGACTGAACTAATTTAAGGGGAAGTAGGATGTTTGGATATATGCTCAAAGCGCAAAAGTGATTAATGCAATTTGAAGTCCTAGTAAATTATGATTAGCCATTGAGTTACTACTGGTATGATTCCCAACATCCAGATTTCAAAATACTATCAACAAGTAGTTGCTTCGCAACAATTGTTCAAATCAATAGAGCACATCAAGCCAATCTAAAAGCAGAAGCAAGAACACAGTACTGTTCATCAGAAGCCCTATTATGCAAACAGCTCAAATCTATTGCACTAATCGACCCAAATCACTTTCACCTACAGAATCAATGAAGATCCATCACAGATTCAAGCATATCAACCACAATAAACGAATTCACACATCAATCGACTCATTCCAACTTCGAATTGAATCAAAGACAACAGACCAACAAGTGTTTGTATTTCAAACTGAAAACACAGAAAGAAAGGTCAAACATACCAGGAGGGTGAAAATCAAGAATCTTGAAGCAAACCCACAAAAGATTGATGAAGAAACAGCAGAGAAAGATGATGATTTGTGCTAGATCGAATCTTGGTGAAAGGGTTTTGATGTAAAAGATGTTAGGGATCGAATCTTGTTTGTTCGAAGGAGAAAACCTTTTAGTTTCTCTCTCTCTATTGTATTGTTGTTGTTGTTGATGATGGATTGTAGGTGTAAATCCACTCTGGTGCGTGTAGGATGGATTGCACGTGAGATATCTTCAACTTCATTAATACCCTCACACTTATGACTTGTGTGGGTTACCAATCATTTTGAAGAGAATTTCTTGAAAATATCTTCAAACCTTAAATTCACTTAATATATTGTTGTTTTTTAGGGAAATGTAGTTGGAATTGAACTCGGGTCGTTAAGGCTATATGTTATACTTTTACGTGGAGTGGACTTGACTAACGTGACACATAGTTAATTATTAACTGAATAACATTCTTTTTAGGTGTGAAAGAGGTGTGACATTCTTTCATGTGACTAGTGGCCACATTCGTGAAGCTCACTGTCACATTTAGACCATTTATTTTTCCTTAGATCAAAACTCTCTTGCTCACCCTTCACACTTACAAACTAATTACACATATGTTTGGTGAGTGTGAGCATGACCACACCCATTGCTTACGTGACTGTATTTTTTAATCATACTCGTTAAGGTGTAACACATAGCCTACATGTAACTCCTAATTTTTACTAGAACTTTGAATGTCCATCTTAATCTCCAATCTGGCATTTTGGCATAACTTGAAAATTAGCTTTGCTTAATGTACTCGTATTATATGGGTGTACTGTATACGGAGTTATGCAAGTCATATGCAGAACTGTTTATACATACATATGCAAATCAAATCAATATAGGGACAAATCAATATAGGGTACATTAAGTAATAAAATGATTCTTTTAGCCAACTCGGTAACTAGTATATGACTATAGAACTTGATAAACTTAAGTTAATAATTAAGACACGTTGTTTTTATATAACACGTAAAAATTATAATATGGGCCGTTGTTACAAAGTTAAAATGGTTGTAATGAAATAGTATATGTATTACGTTGTCATGATCAATATTAATCAAAAACTATATTAAGATAAAATTTAACATCCTTACTTTTATCAATGGCATGATTAGTCCACACAACCCATCTTTACTTCCAAAAAAGAATTTGGTCTTAGGTAATATCAATATGGTTTCACTCTTGTAGTACAACATCATCCATCTCATCCCCTCTCACCCATTCATCATCAAAGAACTAGTTTCACTTCCATTCACCCATTTTTTTTCTCAATCTAATATAATTTAGTATTATCCACACAACCAACTCCTTCCCCCCTAATGAACGCTCCGTAACCCGTAGAGGTACCATGCCTCTAACATTGTCGCATCAACTCTTACGTTTGGCGTAAGACCTAATTGAGAAGGTAGATTATTCAAAACTTAGAACAGGAAAATAGCAATATGCAGCGATTTGTTATGTTTTTTAAAGTAAATTTTTAAATATTTCATAAATAATACAAAATATAAAAATTCTTAATTTCAAAAGAAGAAATTGTTGTTAGGGGAAAATTTGTCATTCGGCAAATGATGATATTAGGTCTCACGATCAACCTTTATGCAGGTTGTTTGCAATCATTTCTACCCGTTTTGATGCACACGTATTTCTCACCCACCTTTTAAAATCGTAGATCATTGTGTATTATTATGATACTGTTAATTTCAAATAACGGTTATTTACAAACTCAGTTGCATTAGCAACTTGTTGATACCACGGTGACAATTTGTACTAAAGGGATAAGAGTGTCGTATTACTTGTCATGCTCATAACATGCAATATCACGTTATACTTTCAAGCAATTAATATCATGTAAAGTCATCTAATGTTGCAACACTGCATCCAAATCAGTTTGAAAGAAATTCAACGAGTTGCACCACAAATCATAACCATACTTCCAATATTACTGATTAACATAACAGAAGTGGAAACGGGTTGTAAATCCAAGCACAACATGTGCTTCAAAAATTATTTTACATTCTTCCTATAGTTTGTAACTTAGTAAATTCATGTGAACAACAAAATCATTTTCCCCATCATCAATACAGAGATAGTTTCCAAAAGATACAAAAGGAATTACAAAAAACGTAAAATAGATAATACATAAATGTAAAGCGATTAAAACTGATGATTCTGTAATATCGTTGGTTGTAAAATCGAACAAACTAAATCGCTAGTGTTGGTTGAGGATTCTTGTTCAAACAGGTCTTTTAAACAAAATATACCGTCTCCCCTAAGACGGCCACGACTATCAATCAAGGCAATGGGCAAAGAGGAATTGTACCACTGGAGATGGTTCATGCGTTAGAGCTACCACCGGGTTCTTTGTTTTTTT
>BJCN01127447.1:0-16681 GCA_018326445.1 Flaveria brownii
ACTTTATAAATTATTTACGTGTATTTTTTGGTGTTTATTGTTGATTTTCCGACCTTTTAAATGATTTGTGACTTAGAATTCTTACTTTAGTAATGTTATTGGAGATTGTTGTTATTAAAAGTTTTGACGAATTGTTGAATGAACACATACCAAAAGTGATTGGTTTTACTGACTTACCTAATGGGCCGATATCTTTTAGTTTTCCTTTTTCATTTAAATTTTTTATTTTTGTAAAAACTTTAATATATTAGACATGAAAAAAATGATAAAAATACCCTCATGTGAGGGGGCACATAACTGAGTTAACTGTACATTTAGATATAGTTAGTGTAAAGGACAATATGTGTGCAAAACTTTTAATAAAAAACATTGTATGTAATTATTAAAACTAAAGGACATACCGTGCAATTTCATATATTAATAAAAGACACAATTTGTAATTTACTCTAATTAGAATGAACGATTACTCAATATAAAACATCTCTACTTCAATGTATATCATGGTTTCATCTTCTCAAGTTTATGTATGTTTTACAATCTCACAATTTTATATTCATACTTCATATTCACAAATTAATATTCTGGCATACAAATAAAATACAAAAATTCAATGTGAACATAAGAAATTTTCACATCATTATAAAATAACACGTAGACACTCTAATTGAGCAAAATATTTGAATAAAATATTTGTCAAAATTTAGTTGATGTATTTTGAAGAAACATGTTTTTAATATGCAATTAAAATAAAATACTACACCCTTCCTTCCCCTTTTTAGTTGTGTTCCTTGCACAAGAAAGGTTACATCTAAAGAAGACTGTAACACTAACCTCGACAAGGGTAACGTGCTATTGTCATAAAATTCAGAATAAGATAAATAATTTCATAATTTTAAAGAAAAGGTTTGATATTTAAAGAGAAATCTTATGAACATAATTAACTTAATCCATCAACTAAATTTTCTTAATGTTCATTGTGTCGTTCTCCCTGGTCCCTACCATCCTAGATATCCCATTATGTCGTACACAAAAGTTCAATTGTGTTAAGCTTAAATGTCATCAACTAGCAGAAAAAGCCACAAATTGCAGCAAGAATTATAATCCATTAGTTTCACTTTATATCACTCACACACATAAAAATAAACACATTAAATGATAGTTAAGTACGTAAAGAAAGATATATAAAGTTATAGCATCTCAGTTTGATCTAACACCCCGTTTTTACTCAAAAAAGTAAAAAAAAATTAAAAAAATTTTGCAAACCGGTCCGGTTCCCCGGTCCGACCACCGACTCGGGTACAACTGGGCGGTTCGACCCATACAAAACGATTCATGCACGACCGGACCGGCCACCAAGCCGATCCCTGGTTCTGCCGGTCGGACCGGCCGGTCCGATCCGGCCGTGAAAACACTGTTGGTTTGTTGATATCGTTGGTAAAAGGCATGTACCTAAACTTTGATGATGTTCAAGGATTGTACTTGATTTTATTTAAGATCAATTGAGTCGGAATTGATTCGAATAATGGTTGTCTGTGGATTTGATGACTGACGATTAATGTTGGTATAAAAGATTAATGAAGATAATCGATGATCATTAAGCTTTTCTAAATTTCATTAAGGTGGACAGGGCCGGCTCAAGCCCAAAGCTAGTTAAGCCAGGGCTTTGAGCCCTCGATTGTAAGGACCTTCAAATTTTATAAAGTAGGTTCATATATGTAAAAAATTTGGCTAGGCTCCTAGACACTTAATTAATTTAGTTTGAGCACCAATCCAATAAAATGTACATTTTACTAACTTAGTTGGACATCCAATCCAACAAATCAATACATATTAATAAAAGACTAATTTAGGTACCAGATGACCTCTTCCTAGAATGTATACCTAGAATTTGTACACGTATTATTACCATAATAAACCTATTATTGTAAACAAAAATCAATCATGCCAAACTTTTCAAACTTAATCTTAAATTTCAATTTTCATTTTAAAGAATTTAAATGAAAAATCAATTAGATCAAACTTTACAAATTTATTAATATTGTCGAATAAATAATTTTTCATTTAATATCATAATAATATTCTAATACTTGAAAAATTGTTTTTTAATAATCACAACTCAATTTTTAAAGTTTACATGTGATTTTTTGATATCACTAATATTAAATATAGTCACATTATATGATAAATACTTTTTGTCTTGCATTAGATCCTTTATTCTATCCTTTAATTAGATCACATTATCAATATTTTATTTCGTTTTATTTTAACACTTTATCACTTATTCAACCCGTGTAGTATACTGCTAACAAACCTAGTTTGTATCATATAAAAGTTGAAAAATAAATTTAATCTACACATCTATATATACACAATATATAATTAAAAAAACACTTTCCGCCAACTATAAACATATTAGCTTATTATTACCGATCTCAAGCCCGGATACAGAAGAAGGGTTTTTATTTTTTTAAAAGGGTCTTGTTTTTTTAGTTTGATTGAGGCCCAAAAAGTTAAGTAGATTATGAAGGTGAATTATATATAAGCGAATCTAGACTAGGTAGCGTTGATTGTCTTTCAAATATTTTCTGAACTATAGTTGTTAGTTTTTAATAAAAGTAACAAGGATGAAGATTGTATGCCTTATATTTTTGTTTATTTTATTCACCTACATTGATTATTGACCTACTCAAAATTACAATTTCATAATGAAATCTATATATATTATTAATTATAGTTCTTAAAAGAAGTTATTAGAATAATTAAAAACAATTCAATGTGCCTACTATATATAGTAAGGATTTGGGTGGATTAATTTTTAACTACTATAACTAGTTATTGCATCTATAACTTGCCGAACTCTTCGATATCTTGCTAGCAAGAAGATTAGATAAATTCCTAAGCTAAGTCTCTTCAGGAGATTATGATAGAAAACCTAATAAGAACCAAAATTCAAACATGAAAGCTCTAGAAGACACTAATCAAAAGTTCATCATTATGTCACCCTTTAGAGTTTTCGGATGGATTTTATAATAAGTGATAAATGATGGGTTTGATAATAAACGATAAGCAGAAGACGTGTTTAAATCAAAAGATACAAATAACACAATGAATTAAATGTGATTACAAATATTATATAATAATTATAAGTCGCGTAGCTATTTTTTTAGTTTATCAACTTTATCTTCGCGTAGTGTTCTCACCACAATAAAACTTACAAATTTTTGTAAAAATTCTGCTTTCAAAAGATTTTCCCTATTGAGACTTAATTAATTAATTACTTTTATTTTAAAAATAAATAAACGTTTCATCAAAAATACTTTAATAATATTCAATTTTGTCAAATACAATTTATTGTCTAGATAATCATTCGTAAAACTAAAATGCTTTAAAAGGTATATAAAAAGGTTTATAGTAATTTATGAATAATAATTATCTATTTTTCTATAATATTATTTATAACTTAAATATGTTTTATATAATAATTTTATCGATATGTTATCTATAATATATATTAGATTATACATATATATGATATATCCTATAACTTTTCTATTTCAAATCGTTTAACACATGAGTATCTAACACAGTTTAATTGTTTGTTAACTGTGTTTAGTTTTTGATTGCGTGGCACATGATGTTCCTCGTGACGTGGCATGTGACGTGTCATTAAAATAATATCACTCAAATTTTGTGTCTCTTAAGCTACTCAACTGGTGACAAAAGGGTTGGTTAAATAACTTTAAAAAATAATATTTTATATAAAATAATTAAGTAACACATTTATAATTTTAATTGTAACTATATAACACGTCACGTCACGAGTCACGTTATGTGATATGTTATAAAAAAACTAATGGGGTTTAACAAAAAGTAAAACTAAACTGTTTTTAGTAACAAAATCAAAAGTTCATATTAATTTTGGTTAAATTGTTAGCTGTGATTAATATTGGCTAGTAGTTAATAATTTAAAATTAACAAAATCTAATTTTCTAGACCATAATAATAATATGTATTATTTCTTATTGTTGTTATTATTATGATTATTATTATTTTATTATTATTGTTGGTTTTATTATTATTAATGTTAGGGGTAAAATTATCATTTTGTAAACTTTAACGTAAAAATTTAACGAATGTTTAACCAAGGACGAAAAGTTATATGTTTTTTTAAACGTTTGGATTAAACCTGTAATCTTGAAACCAATAACGAGAAATAAAATTTAAGCAAATCTCAAAGATCATCTATTTAATTTACTCTTATTCCTACTCTAATAAAAAGGTAAATGAGCATGACACGTATCAACATCACATTTATTCTAATCAAACTTTTTCCACTTCTCTCTTCTATTAAATGATTACATTAATTACCAATAATATTATTTATTTATTTTTTACATTATAATTAGTTTTTAATAAATTAAGAAAGAGATCTTTTTATTGATGCTATTTTTTATAGAAATAATTTTTTTATCAAAACAAATTCTAAAAAATAAACCATTTTTACTTAATATTTTAAAATTGGTTCTTTAAAGTAATTTTTTTATAAAAGAATTAATTAAAATAGGAAGTTTTTTAAAAATGATTTTTTAAAATGTTATTTTGAAACAAAATGTTTACTTTATCTTTGAAAAAAATAAAAAAAATTAAAAAGTTCATATTATTGTTTTATTACTTATAGTTATTACTCGTACGTAATTTCAATCATATCATGTCTTGGTATATTGTTTTATAATTAATAACTTGTATTTTATTTAATATTTTATTTATTCAACCCATGTGATACACGAGTTTACTAAAACTAGTAATTTTATAGACCTTTCAATATAAATAATTTTAAAAAACTAAACCGACATTATAATTTCCGTCTCAGCTTGAGGCTTATTTCCAAATTCCAATTGCGGTTATGCTTAAAACAATTGGGCCATTTGCCCATAAAAGAGCCCATTTTATTTGAGCCAGACAAAAGTCAAAACACAAATGAAACTTCAACATGTCACGGGGTTAAAGAAAACTGCGATCCACGAAGAAGGAAACCCTAATTCAGAATCATATTATTAATTTTTCATGAAGAATTCTTCGGCAATTATTGAATTGAATACAGTAAACACTTGTTGAATCACGAGCTCTTAGATTGAGGTTGAAGCCATTCATGCCCAGCTGGACTTTTTTTATCCCACGCCTTGTGGTCTATCGGTAATTTGAAGCTGAATTTATGCTAATTTGGTGATCTAAGAGTCAGAAGGTGGATTCGACATTTGTGATTTATAAAATTACGAGCTTGATGTTCTTGATGATGATGCTCTGAATCTGCCGATAGATCTGACTTCTGAACCACTAGATGTAAGTGCCTTTCATCTTCATCAGCTAAAATTGCTTCATGTTCAATTGTGTGTGCTTGTTACTGATACGAATTGTTCTAAACTGTGAATTGTATATTGTTTTCTTCGTGTAAACACTTCAATCGTCGATTTGTAAGTTGATGAGACTAATAGATTATGATAATCATATTAGATTTTTAGTTTGAAGAAGCAAATGTAAAACTGATTGTTCAAAGCTGACTATTTCAGCCTCATTTGGATAATCATACTCAAGTTTGCCCCTATCCAAACACTAAGTATCTAATTATCTGTTGTAACAAAACTTGAGGTGGCAATTGTTTTGGGTTTCGGGTTGTCGTGTTGAATTGATAAACCCTAACAAAATTATTCGTGTCAAATACATCAACCCTAAACGACTCATTTATAATCATGCAACACGAATACAGCCCGTGTGACCCATTTATTTAAACGAGTCTAATGGGTTGGAAACATATTGACGGGTTGCAATCAGGTTGTAAACAGGCCATAACATGTTGACAGGATCTAATAACCGGGCAAATGAATCATAAACAGTTTGGCGGGTGGTTAACCATATAAAGTATACTTTTATTTTTTCTAATTTTAAACGAGTCGACCTGTTTAGTTAAACATTAAACAGATCATCCTAAACTTGAACCATTTAATCAAATGGGTCAAACGGGTAATGTCATATTACAACCCAAAACCTGATTATTTTTGTATTGTGTTCCGACCCATGTCAGATTTGACAACCGTAAGTCCAAAACACAATAATTCGCGTTTAGTTAACAAATATTAACTGATCTATGTTTGGCACCTTTTTTTCTTTCAGAGATCTTATCTTATGGAGAGATGGCAGCCAAGGAGGGGGAGAGGGAGAGGGAGAGGCAGAGGAAGCTATTCATCTTCTTCAGCTTCTTCGCAAACCCGATCAAGCAACTTTAGACCTTCAAACAGTTCAAATTATCAAACTACTAGAAAACCAACAGTAAATCATATCAGTTCTGAGGTTAACTTCAAGCACAACAATAATGATCCCGAAAGCCTCCCCAACTTAACTGGATCTTGCCCTTATATGTGTCCAGTTGACGAGAGAATACGACGCGAACGACTAAGAGATTTAGCCATTTTTGAAAGATTTAACGGGAACCCGTCTCAGTCATCAACTAACCTTGCTGTCAAGAAGTTCTGCAGAACAATCTCCACAAAAGACGTGCAGGATGTGGACTTACGTCCCATTTTGGTACTAGAAGACACCTTGAATCACCTTTTAAACATTTTCAAGTCAAAAAGCCATCCTTTTGAAGTTATTCATGACTTCATCTTTGACCGAACTAGATCTATAAGGCAAGATCTCAGTATGCAAGGTATAATAACAGGAGATCAAGTTATTGGAATATATGAAAGAATTGTAAAGTTTCATATCATTTCTCATCACAAGCTTCAAAAAAGTAGTGTGAATTCTGATTCAAATTCAAATGTCTCTCCAATGCATCATCTTAACATGGAGCAGCTTACAAAAACTTTGTCATCTTTATATCACTTGTATGACCAAACCCGAAAGCCAAATCCAGAATTCTATTCCTTTTATGTGCTTCTTCATCTCGGTTCTGATCATCAACCAACGGGTGAGTCGTTGTCTATATGGTTCCAGAAGCTTCCTTTGTCCGTCATGAAGTCGAAGGAAATGATGTTTTCGCGAAGACTTTTAAGGTACTCTCGTTTTGGTAACTATAAGCAGTTTCTTGAAACTATAGTTTCTGAAGCATCCTGTTTACAGTATTATGTTCTTGAACCGTATATCTGTGAGGTTCGTGCATTTGGGTTGTCGTGTTTGAATCATGGAGGGTATAAGTTAACCCCGTATCCGCTTGTGGACATATCTAAAAATTTGTTTATGGAGGAATGTGACGTTGAAACTTTTTGTAAAGATTGTGGTCTAGAGACTTACATTGGTGAGGATGGAACAAAGTTTATGCCTACCAAGCAGACAAGTTTCTGCAGTCCAAAAGGATCTGTGAAATATTATCCGATGATGTCAACACGGTTGGAAACGCTTTACGATGAAGTACCTGAAACAATATGAGCTCGAGAATGTCTGGGATATCTTGCGACGTTGTGGTGAAAGTAAGTTATTCAACTTTGAATAGCGAAAGTCGTTTCGAGCATGTTCGTCATCTGATATGATAGAAATCTTTGTTTGTTGTGCTTGTGAACTCTAATTCTTATTAAGATATGAGCATAGGGAATTTGTTTAATGGTATCAGGTGTGTTGTATAGTCTTTATTTTATAGAGATTAACGGTTCAAGTATCATTATTAACAAGTGATGTAAATTTAGAATTAGGTTTAGAGTGTTTGTGTTTATTTAATAAATTGATAATTTTAGGTTTGGACTGTGGACTATACACATACCATGATGAGTTGTACGTATGCTACTTTGGTTTGATGTTATATGAGCGTTTAATAGTTAAAGCCCAAGAACTAACTACTCGTTTAATTGAGATCATTAAAAGTAAACACTCGTTTGAAACGGAAGCTACAAAACCAAACGTTCGTTCTACTGGTATCTCCAAAACTAAACGATGTTTAACTGCTTTTTCGAAGTAGATACACTTATTTTAAAAGTAGATGCTAAAAAAACCTTGTCATGGTTACTTTAATGGCTATTTATGGAATATTTTTAGTGGTTTATCAAATGTTCAAACTTTAACCATTTTGGGTTAGGGAGCACACAGTTGGTTCTTTTCCCAAAATGGTTCGTATAGATATCGGTTCCAAGTCAAAAAGGTTCAATTAGGGTTGTTGACTTATTATTTTAGTTTTAACCGTTGCAGTTTCAACTACCAGTTTGATTATGGTTTCGAACCGTTGTGAATACCAAGGATATAAACTAGTTAAGAACTATGATTTTATATAGGTTCCAAACCAATTAATATAGGTACTGCTAGTTTGGGTCCGCTTCGGCGGTTCCGGTTCCGAAATCGTTTAGGTTGAAAGTTAAAGATAAAAAATAAAGATGACTTATAAGACCGATGTATCAAATGTGTATGTTTCTAACTCTTTTACTAGATCATGTAATATTTATTATGATATATAGCTAAATTCTATAGAAACATTAACAAAAGTTTATAAATTTTGTATGAAAATTTGACAAAATTTTTATAAATTTTGTATGAAAAATGTTAAATGTGACAATATATGATTTTTATAATCGTTAAAGTTAGAGTAGAAACTAGAAAAGATATCTTAACTATTCACAATAAAATTTATTAACATAACTTTAGCTTTCTAAACATCAAATTAAACACACATTTAACCTCCTTTTAATTATATATCACAACCAACTTATAATGACACGTCATAGATTAAACTTGAAATCCTTAACTTTAAGTAGAGTCAGTGGCGGAGCTTGAGCGAAAGCTTAAGCGGGGCGGGGGCGAAAGTAACTATTTTAAGGTGGCAGACTCTATATTTATTAAAATAAATTTTACTACCGCACCGAAAATTTACACCATCGAGTCAAAAATTTACACTACTGACGAAAAAAAAAGAGGGCTCCCCCTGTGAAGCTTCGCCTTTGCGTAGAGTTTTAACTATAAACTCGAAACGACTTTCTAACCAACCCCTCACCTTAATATAACCATGGTTAACCCCTCCCGACAAATACCACCACATCACGAACATCAACGTCTACAAAACCACCACGTGGACGGTAGGATCAACACACATATCCTCGTTCAATAGTTGATATTTCGTTTGCGTTAGAACTTGCGATTAGCATCTTCACAGAAATCGTTTATTCCCTCATATCATCATCAACAAACAATCGATCGTCGGGAAATTCAACCGGAGATCTGTGAAAACGTGCATCAGATCATGGAGATGGAGCGTGTGACGGAGTTTCCGATGAGTAACGTCGACATCGGACCGAGAAAACGGCAGCGAATTGGCTGGGATGTTGTTCATCCGGCTGCTAAGGTATTAGATCCGCTTCGTTTTCTTCGTATTCATCTAATTTTTGGTCTTTTTGTTTGATTGTTTTGCTAGATCGTGTCGTAATCTGAATCGTTGACCAGGTAAGGTTAAATCAACGTTTTGTGTTTTGAACTCGTTGATTAACAGCTCGTTATAGCTTTGATTGACCGAGTAGCTGTGTTTTTGTCTGTATTTTGTCGTCTGTGTCGGAATTTGATGTTTTAGACGGAGAGAAAATAAGCATGATAACTTTTGTTGTAATTCGCTTTGAAGATCTAGGTTTTGGATGGATTTTGGTTTGTAATACCTCGTCCTTTGATGATTTATTTGAAAGTGTTTATTTTAAAATTCTATTTTGGGTGGATCTTTTTAAGCTTTTACTTCTGAGAGATTATTAAGAGCTAAACCCTAACTTAAGCAACTTTTGCCTAGATCATGTTTTTCGGTTGATATAATCAGAGAAGGTGTGGTAAGAAATGTAATCTGTGATCATGGAGTTTTAATCTGGATTTTGATGGATTGGTTTTTGTGTTGTTAAATAAAGAATTAAAGAAGAATTTGGTGCTGGTTATTATTTTGATTTCGGTTGTTATTGTAACTGCAAGCGTGCATGTGATTGATTTTGGTTATTGTTGTGATGACAAGTTTTGAAATTTTTGGTACACTGTTAACTCACAATCATAATGGCAAGGTGAGTTAAGAATGTCTATTTAAAAGAAACATGAATGGATGCCTGTGTGTAGGCTCAGCTAGGATTGTTTTATGGACAAGATGTTGGAAACGTGACCAGCTTTGCACCCTCGCGGGCACCCCAAGACCATAATAATTCATCTATTGTTAAGCATGTGGCTCACAATGGTTCTCCGCCATGGCGTGAAGATGATAAAGATGGGCATTATATGTTTGCACTTGGAGATAATTTAACTTCTCGCTGTAACTACCCTTCACAGACATCAAATAGATTTTTATATTAATTTCTGGTTATAGTACTAGTTGAAAATTTTATATGGAATATTACATATATAATTATAGCCTTTTAAAGTTCAGCATGGAAGTAAGTTTAACATGTCATGCTCCGTTGTACTTAATTGTGTCTGGCCATCAGCCATCTAGAGTTGTTATTAGGGAACAAAACATTTTGGTAATGGAGTATGAACTAAATTTGAAACATAAATGGTTAGGTGTTTGTGCTTTGTCCTTATAGTGTTGGTGAAAAGTTTTTTCTGTAGCCTCTTGATGTTTTTATGGTGCTGACTTCTTTTATTTTTGTTTTTCCTGTTTCTTATTCCCACAGATAAGATTCATGGGAAAATGGGAGAAGGTGAGAATTATCTACCAAGTAACTGGTTTTAGGTAATCAGCTAAATATTGGTAATTGATGTATATAATTTTATATAATTTTTGATTTAGGTACATTTGGTCAAGTGTTGGAATGCTGGGATAAAGAAAGGAAGGAAATGGTGGCCATTAAAATCGTTCGTGGTATAAAGAAATACCGTGAGGCAGCCATGATTGAGATTGATGTGCTCCAACAACTTGGTAAACATGATAAAGGTGGCAATCGGTGAGTGGAAATTTTTAATTTGAGTGAAGTGGCTGTGTTACGGTTTTTGTTTGTTGTTAAATTGATTTATTTTTGCAGTTGTGTACAAATAAGGAACTGGTTTGACTATCGTAACCATATATGTATTGTAAGTATAATACGATTGATATGGTGGATTTATTTCCCCAAGTTATCAAATGTTTTGGGTTTAAGATATTTGGGTGCATTCAGGTTTTTGAGAAGCTTGGACCAAGTTTATATGATTTTCTACGCAAAAACAATTATCGATCATTTCCTATAGACCTAGTTCGTGAGATTGGAAGACAACTCTTGGAATGTGTAGCATGTGTGTAGTAATCGCTTATGCTATTTTTATTTACATCATTATTCTCTCTGTAGTCTATTGTTTGCCATATTGTACTCTATTGCCTCTGTTACCATACAAGGAAAATGCGTTGGGAGTTCTTTGTGTGTGAATTAGAAGTTTTACCATTTTTTTACTGCCTTTGCTGTTGATAATCAATGTATTAATAAACTTTTTATCAAATTCGTTGCAGTCATGCATGATATGCGCTTAATACACACCGACTTGAAGCCTGAGAACATTCTTCTAGTGTCCCCAGAATATATCAAAGTTCCTGATTACAAGGTTAGAACAATTAATTTACAGTTTAGAGGTGGTAAAATGGGTGGGTTGGTGCTTGTTGGGTAATCCATAATTGGTCAATGTGGTCCAGGTTGAACAGGGTACTTTCACGGTGGGTAGACCCAAAGCATTTTTTTTGTCCAAAATGTTAGTTTGTTTACTACTAATTATTGTGTCAAATATGATTACAGAAGTTAGATTGATTTCGATGGTTAATTTTGTTTTATAGATTGATTTCGATGGTTAATTTTGTTTTATATAAAATGATAGTTTTTGTGTTACAAGAAACACACTTTTGGTAAGTTTTGACAATTCGACCCATTTGAGTTGTTTCTCTATAAAGCTAGTTTTTTTTTCCCATTTTACCTTTTTGAGATACAATACAGCTTGGATCAGATCAGTTTATAAGGAAATGGATCAAAATTGCCACCTTTAGTTTATATGTTGGCAATGCTGATGGCTAACAGTTGTTATATCAATATGTTGTTTTAGGGTTCATCTAGGTCGCCCAAGGATAGTTCATACTCCAAGAGAATACCGAAATGCAGTGCTATCAAAGTAATTGATTTTGGGAGCACAACATATGACCGTCCGGACCAGACCTACATAGTGTCAACTCGTCATTATCGTGCACCAGAAGTTATATTAGGTAGTCACTAGTCACTTTGTTTAGCTTATTTATCTATATAAAGAGTTGAATATTTTAGTGGGCTCCGCAGGCATTATACCTCCTTAGCGTCCATGTATAATATTCTCCTATTCTCAGATAAATATTTGTTATCTAACCCATGTTCCTTACAGGATTAGGATGGAGTTACCCTTGTGATATATGGAGTGTTGGTTGTATCCTTGTGGAGCTTTGTTCTGTAAGTTTGAGCTTCATCTTTTCTTATCTACAATGGAAGTAATTTGTAATTGAACAACAAAAAGGGATATGCATACACAACACATAAATCTTATTTGACAATTTTACCCTTACATCATAAACAAAGATGAAAAATAATGTTAAGGGGTAGGGGTAAACCTGTCAAATTACATTTTTGTTGTGCAGAAATCGCCTCCTTTCTAGTAATGCTTCCTGCAATTAAGACTTATTTTGACTGGTACACTTATTTAACAGGGTGAAGCTTTGTTTCAAACTCATGAGAATCTTGAACATCTTGCTATGATGGAAAGGGTCCTCGGATTTTTACCTCAGCACATGTTGAGGAAAGCAGAGTGAGTATTTCTTCTTTACATGACAACATTTCTTTTTAATTTCTTAGCAAATTTGGCGGGATGGATCCACCATTACACTTTTGGACTATTATAAGTATGCATTGTAATAAATACGACCCACCCATCTTGCCATTTGTATATTGTTACATGTATCTAGTTGCTTCGACTGCTGTATATTAATGTCACCATCTTCTCAGTCGGCATGCAGATAAATACATTAGAAAAGGTAGGCTGGACTGGCCCGAGGGTGCTACCTCGAGAGAAAGTATTAAAGCTGTTCAAAAACTACCTCGACTTCAGGTTTAAATCTTTTGTGATCATCTCCATGTACTGTTCTTATATATCTTTAACATAATCTCATGATTAAAACGATATATGTTTTTATTTCACAGAACTTAATCATGCAACATGTAGACCATTCAGCCGGCGACCTTATTCATCTCGTACAGGGGCTTTTGAGATATGATCCTTTAGATAGGTTAACAGCACGAGAAGCTTTAAGACATTCGTTTTTCACTAGAGATCACTTTAAGCGTTATTAGATATGATGCGGGTTGTATGTTTTTTAACGTGTCATGTTCCCATCCTGATCGAATACAAAGTTTAAGTGTTACGATGGTTGAGTCCTGTATGTGTTTAGTGTTTCAGAATATCTTCTTGAATGCAATGTGCAAGTGTGCGCGTTTACTGTAAATGGCTAATCTGTTCTGTTTTGTTACAATCTTCTATACTTCATAATTTCAATAATCTTGAAATTAGATGTGAAACTTGATTCATGAATGAGATTTGAAGTTTGATTAGTTTATTTAAGTTTAAAACTTGATTGAATTTAGTTGTGAAACTTAATTAAAACTGTAGTGATTTTTAGAATTCTGTTTTTGGTATGACTTCTAGATTAAAACTTTAGTAACTTCAATTCTTGATTGGAGCTTTATCGGTATAAACTGAATAACATGATCCTGACATGGAAATTCTAACGCTGTGTGAATGAAACCCGAGCTCTGGAAAAAACTGACCCAATGTAAAAATCCTTTGCTATGTTAGTGGGAAGTTAGAGTTACACTGGCGTGAAATTTTTAACGTCGAGTGGATGAAATCCGAGCACCTTAAAAAATAATCTTATCGTGCAAAAGCTTGTATCTGTCACTAAGCTTGATTTAAGGTCAGTGAGAAGTGAAAAGGTTACATTGCTTTATTAGTGGGAAAGATGTGAAATTCATCACTACTTTGGTTAATTAAATGTTTTCGGTGAAGATAACTTTTGTTGGATGCTAATCTATGAATATAAGCTCGTTTATTTAAGGTACACTTGAACCACTAACTTATATTGTGTGTTGGTATATCCATACTTGAACTTGTTTACATATTGTTTCAATCTATATGTTCTTCTCGACATGTATTTTATAATGAAGAAAAAACTTTCAAAAAGTTCCTTACAGTAAAAATAACCTTACACCTCCTAGGTTCTTGCAACAATCAACTTCATTCAACAAGATTTTCAGTTCTTCTCCTTTACCAAATTTCTTTGCAACGGAGAGGATCGTCATCAGTAAGGTTTGCCAGCAGGCCAATTGAGAAGTGGTCATTATGCGTACTATCACTAACTGGAATCTAGGCTCGCCTCGCCACAATGTCAAATTTTCGAAATTAGGTTAACAATGACATTGATGTATTCGTAGTCCAAGATGAGGATGTGTATCTTGGCGTCATGAAGTTATGTTGTGGATGGAGACGAGCTTAATAAAGGAGGGACAAGGATGTCACACGCAATCACATGCAATCACACGCAATCACAAATGATCCCGACGCAAAAGGGTGATGATAAGTACTCATTCATAAACATGGAATTCCTTCTTCCTTCTCGCTTTACTTCCATCATATACCCTAACTACTCATTATCATAAAATACTACTTGTACCGAACCGTTCTATATGTTATACAAAACATGCCAACACGATTTGTATTCCGTTATAACACATAGGATATGATAAATATAAAATTATTACCTAAAATGATTTTTTTTGAACGGTAAATGTACGACCATGCTTCGGAGGACATGTGTTATCTTAATCGGGTCCACATATTTGTTTCCTAGCCGGGATCACACCCCCAACCCCCTCAAGAGGAAACTCATTGCTGAGAGAACCCCTGGTTCAACTCTGAATATTTTGCTCAGAGTGAAACTTGAATCTATGACCTTTTATTATTTACATGTCATATCTGTAACCAGTTGGACTAACCAGTTGGACTAAGGATCAAGTTACCTAAAAATGAATTATGTTGGTTGGTTGAGTATAATGAGTATAATTGCATGATTACTTCATCGATTATTTCGAAATTTTCATAATATTTTCTTAGTCAAAATAAATTTAATTGTGGTATGAACAAAACACCCTTTAGGCTTCTCGAAAGGGAGAAAATAAGCGTGCAGGCCTTCGTGACATCGTGTTTTACTTTTATGCAATAAATTAATAAATTATGAATTACATTAGTTTATAAAAACTTTGGAAACAAGATGTATCCATTGATTCGAACCAAAGGTCATTTATTTGTTTATCTAACGAATTGTTGAAGGATATAATTGATACTTTATTGGATGCTATTTGGTTGAAATATTTGTTTATTTATTCAAATTAGGCCATATATTTGTCTTTGGTTTTTTAAATAGTTACCTAAATAATCCTTCGAAGTCTATAGTTGTTATAAACGTTGATTTAGCTCTATGTAACATATAAAAACATCAATTTTAAGTGTATAAAACCCGTAAGTTTTATTATTTTATGTAGTGTGTAACTTAAGGAAACACACATCATTTAAAAAAAATATATTCTACCGAAGAATCGCTAACCATTACATTCATGTACGTGCGCTACAAATAGGGCAAATAAGCAGAATGATATACTTCAAAAATAAAATGTCAACGACAAGTTGATACATGATAAAAGTCAAAATTATGATATACCAACTTGTTAACTATCAAACTTTAAACATTAAATAACTTAAATCAATAAATCCAAATTCTTTCAAATTTTGATTTCATTGTTATTATTTTCCCTTTCTTTTCTTATTATATAATGATAAATTGATGATAAATTGATGATAAATTGATTGTTGGGTCTAATAATAAAATCATTTGCGAGTTTTTCTAAAAAATAACCTAATGATGACATAAATTTTAATGATTTTGTTTATATTGGTATTAAATATCAATATATCATATTTATTAATTTTAATAACAAGTCAATGTACATTTTGCTCGGAATTAGGCCTAATATAACGACTAGCCGTATACAACTTACTGAACTTGTACACGTTTGTTTTTGTCTTATTACACTCATACATGACTTTTTATATGGCCGGATATGAGTATTTATACGTTCATATATAATAAGAGAGGTACATTAAGTAAATATGTACGTAGGAATACATTTAGCATAAATCTAATTTATATTATGAGTATGTTAAAAGATTTGAATTCATCCAAACAACCCCACTGTAACACGACCCTTTTTAAAAAAAGAAATCACCACACGATTACACCTCGTGTCGTTATAACAATAAATATGTTATACTCGCTAATAGAGGGAAAATTGGAAATTGCATGACTTTTCGTGAGGGCCCACAACCCTCATACAAACATTAAAAGTAAAAACCACAATTAGTCAAACTTGATATAAAAATCATGAGATAACAATTTTGGTATCTGGTTCGGTATATTCTCTCTCTCCATTTCATCTTCATTACATCACTAAATCCCCTTCTTATGTCGAGTCCTAACAATAATCTGTTTTATAATACTAGTTCCATTTCTCGTAAAACAGACGTTCAATATCAAAATCCGTAAACACGACGATGATTTAACTAAACATATTATATTATACTAGAAGAGTGCCAGCGCAATATAGCGGGACGATATTTTACATTTGACACGTACATTTAATATTTTGTTATTCTTGTAGTA
>BJCN01127453.1:3683-14054 GCA_018326445.1 Flaveria brownii
AAGGGGGTGTTTGGATGTGTTTTCAAAACACTATATTGGATGTTTTGATTTGATGTTATAGCAATCGTCTTCTCACTAATATAGTAATATTTGGATAAAACGATTATGTTGATTATTCAGAATTATGTTTATTACATCTAAAATTAAAAATCTAAAGTTACTTGTTTTGGGAAATTGTTGAAATCATATATGGCAAATGGCTAATGATTTTAAATAAGTTGAAAATAATTGTGTTATTATAATTATATAACGGTTTTAAAAAATATAAAAATGAATTTTTAACTGTTTTATCTGGTCAAATAAGAATATTAATTTGTTGTTTATTAGATCGTAGCATGTTCTTTTGTAACTCCTTTGATTGTTTAATGTTACATAACTTGTAAAGGAAAATATCAACACCCTCTTACTCCGGTGTTGGTTTTGTGAATATCACCTATCAACCTTTCAAATGAGGTTATTTACTTGCATACAAAAGTGTCCCTAAAAATGATTTAAAAAAAAAAATATAATAAGACCGGGTTGGTTGAGCTGGAGACTAAGTAGTATGTATTTATGACGTGAAAAAGGTGAGGGTATCCGATCACTAAAAAAACCAGAAAAAAGAGTAGCATTGAGTTTTGTGTAAGCGCCGTGTTCTATAGCTTTGTTTAGTGTGATGGCAAGGGCGGTGTGTGAAGCCGTGGCAACAACAATTTTTCATGGTTGTAGAGAGATCTATTCGGCTTTCGATCACAAGTTGTTTCAAATGTATGAATGCATTAGTTATGGTTGCCTATGTTTTTAAATTAATGCTCTAGGTATCCATTGATTATGGTAGATTTGCATCTTCTCAAAGCATAACATCACAACATTCAATAATTATAAATTAAATATAATACCATCAGGTTTTTAAAACTGATGCAAAAAATTACTTTGCAATTTTCTAGGAGGGAGATGCCACTTGGATTCTTGACATCCACTATATCTCCACATTCAAATGCTAAAACATAGAGAAATGAATTGTATCATGAATTATCCTCCCATAAACACACACCCCACATGTTGACCAGAAAAAAAAGGTCAAAATCTTGACCCTTTGCCGGTCAAAATCACAAATTACTGTATGCATTTATGATGATGTTGATCATCTAATATTCCATTTCTTGATTCAATTTCAATGGGTAGGCTCAGTAAGGCCATTGCAGCAGTGAAGGATCACACCAGCATTCAGATCGCGAGACGAGGATCGTTAGCCGATCTAGACGTTGCAATCGTCAAGGCCACAAGCCATAACGAATACCCCGCCGACGAATGTCATATTCAAGAAATCTTGAATCTCACATCCAACTCCCCTCTTTATGTATCTTCATGTGTAAACACCATCTCTCAACGTCTAAATAAAACCAGAAGCTGGGTCGTCGCCTTGAAGACCCTCATGTTGGTCCAACGGTTGTTGCGTGAGGGTAACAAGAAATACGCGCCAGAGATCTTTTTTGCCACGCGGCGTGGGACCCGTCTGCTTAACATGTCAGACTTTAGGGACGCACTTAGATCAAACACGTGGGATTATGCGGCCTTTGTTAGAACATATTCTTTGTTTCTTGATGAGGAACTTGAGTACAAGATGCAGGGGAGAGAAGCCCATAGCTCATTCGCACTTGATGAGAAAGACGATGAAGATTATAAACAACTGGAAGCTGTAGTTGTGCCCGTTTGTCAAATGGACAACGACCAACTGTTTGCTAGAAATAATCATCTGATGCAACTCCTCGAGCGGTTTCTTGCTTGCCGACCAACAGGTTATATCGTTTCCTTTATCCTTTCATGGCCACTTTGAGATCCAAACGCTTTGGTTTTGACAGTTTAACAGTTCAGTCTTGTTTGATACTTTGAATTGGACGCGTAAATTAAGCCCGGTGTTTAACTTTATATATATGTTTGGAATATACACTTATGTATATGTATTATAATGCTCAACCATTTTATCATTATAAAATGGTTGAGCATTATAATACATAAACATAAGTTATGTATATGTATTATAATGCTCAACCATTTTATCATTATAAAGATTTGCATGCACTTATGAATTTTTATTAAAAAAAACAAATTTATACCGCGAGAATCAAACTGTTGAACCGTCAAACAAGTAAAACCTACAGGTCCGATCAACCCAAGCCTGCCGGTTCATATGTTCCCTGAAATCATAGTTGGTTCAGTTCATAATTTTTGTGAAAACCGGACTGTGAACACCCCTAATTATGATCATAACATAACAAATCACTACTTTCTTCTCTCTGTTGGTTGTAATGGCAAGAAACTTATACTTTGTGAATATTATTCACAGGTGAAGCAAGGCATCACAGGATGGTGATGGTGGCTTTATACCCAATTCTGCTACAAAGTTTCCAAATTTATTATGACATAAAAGAGGTGATGGGTGTTTTGACCGATCGATTCAATGACCTCAGCGTTCCACATGCTGTCAAGGTCTACGGTATATACAGTCGAGTGGCTAAACAGTATGATGAACTCGATATGTTTTATGACTGGAGCAAATCTGTTGCCGTTGCAAGAACATCAGAGTATCCAGAAATCGAAAAGATTTCACAAAAGAAGTTAGAAGACATGGATGAGCTTATCAAACAGAAATCAGATGGGTCAATACAAGAATGTTGATAGAATTAGAAACAAAGGGGTAGTTTTGGTATTTCTACATGTAAGCTAAGTTAAGAACAAAACCATCTTCAGGAATCAGGATATCTGTTTTATGTTCATCATGCAAAGTAACTAAAATATAGTTATGTTTTTAATGTCTGGTAATGAAGGTTGTGTGCGTTTTCTTACGGAGATGCCTAATTTCATTCCAACAGACACTAGTGTTTCAATTGATCTTGTGCTGTATGCCAAAAGGTCCTCGTCTAATGCGATTGAATCCTGCAAAACCATTTGTTATAAGATATTATGCTGAAATTTTATGCAGGGAATAATTTAAATTTTTTTTATGTAACTGTCAACATAACTAACCTTTTCAAAGACACATATGACTGTACTTCCACCAAATGAGAAATACCCAAACTGTAAAATAAAAAAACCAGAGAAAGGGGTTCAGGAATTGAGGATACATACACACATAGTGAAAAACCACAAGAGACACTTATATCCATTATTTTAACTATGGCACA
Organism: Flaveria brownii; assembly: GCA_018326445.1. NCBI lineage: Eukaryota > Viridiplantae > Streptophyta > Magnoliopsida > Asterales > Asteraceae > Flaveria > Flaveria brownii. Next base: position 6,848 of record BJCN01127453.1, read on the forward strand.
TCAGACGGTTATGTGATTGCATAATGGTCTCACTCCCACTACATCTAGTCAGCACTAGATACAAGTGTTTATACGGTTATCATGGTTCTCCTATATATAAATGGAGGTTCAAACGAGAACCATCAAATAAGTAGGAAGCAAATGAACCATTTTTTACCTCCATATCATATATGAATGAAGGGGTGAGATTGCGTTCCCTACAATGTAAGTTTCCATCCATAACTCGCAAACATTCCCTGCCTATTCATCCATTCTATGATCAAAGGCTAAAAGTTGGTTCTTTTGGTTCCTAATTATTTTATACCTCTCATCACAACTCACCCTTGTATATATAAACACACAAATACATCTTAACAAAGTGGCATGCCACCGTATGTATCACATTTAAAGCAGTATTTACACGTGTTTATGCGGTTCTCTAAGTTCTCTTTGAACCCTCTATTAACAAAAAGTAACAAGTATAAAGACATTTTTCGAACCTCATCCCCTTTCTGGACATAATCTCCCTTCTTCTTGGTGAATGTGATACTGCCAACCATGGTTGCTCCAATTGCCACAAATGCCACCTAATAAGTAATCATGCATCAATATGAATGAAGTCACCTTATTATAATGATAGAAGTTTAAAATTTTAAATATTACAGTTGCCACCAAATGAATATGACAGACCTTCCCAAAATCTGCTGTTGATATGATACATACAGCGCGTTTATTCTCCGTGAACACATTGCAATACTTGCTATTTACAGCTATGGGGTTGACCTGAAAATTATAAAAAAAATACACCAACACAAAGATTCATACAATCAAGAAATAAATCAGAAAAAAGTAGTATCTTGCATAATCTCATCCCAGACATACCGTATATAAACATCCACTTATATCAACAATCTGCTCTATCTTCCCAGAAACCGGGAAGTGGAAACGATGATAATCCTATCAAAAGATAACCACTTGCATAACCGATCAATATGTAAAAAAGAAAAAAGAAAAGAAGAAAAATGAAAACGAAAATAGAAAATGTACCTGTGGTGCCAAACGAAATATTACCAGGCTTCCACCAACAAAAGTTGATGAGCAGGGTAGATTACCGAGAAGACCACGTAGAGAAAACTTTTTACCCTGCAAGTTAGTTAAACAAGATCAAAATCTGATTTGTGATGTATTATTATTTATAAAACCCAAGCGGTGAAACAAACCTTGATCCAAAATCTAAGACTTTCTTCAACTGTATTAAATGCCATTAACCGACAATCAGCAGCACAAACAGCCACATCATCGCGTCCTGCACAGGCAACTGGTCTTGCTCCCGGTTTCAACTCTCTTATAAAAAACTCATTGAATGTCTGCATACAAAAACCTCATGTCTAGATTTACTAAGAACCAATTAATCAACATTATTTGAAAGTTGAAACTTTGCAAGAGTCTGAATATGACTTACCTTAAAATGATGCAAAGGGTATTTAACTTCTGCCATGTTGATCTGATCCTAGAATATGAACACCACAATGTAATTAGATAAGTTGATAAGATGATTTATTTTGCATAGGATTGTTATCTTGCCTTGAAGAATTTAAGAAATGCTGGTATATCTTTTGCAGATTCAGGTGAATTCATTTTCTTGCCCTGCCTTTCTGATATGTTTTGCAATAATTCTTTCGCCCCTGCAGGCAATGGACCAATAAACCCGTAGCGTTAACAGGTGAACAAACTACCAAAGATTTATTATGAAGAAAACAGATTAGTAAATGGATAATTTCATATATCACCCTCAAAACTGGTATAGTATCATATTTACACAAGAAAAATTCATGCATTAATCATATCCATTTTCAAATTCATGACATTTATGCTCTTCCTTTTAAACTTGCATTACACATGAGAGTTTAGAGTGTAAGGAGAAAGAGAAGGGTATGATATCTTTATAAATTTGTATTTAATGAAATGGGTATACGCTAAATGTTAAGTACTTTTAAATGCTTATATTTGATATTTATTTATTTTAGGTGGGTAAATATGATGTTACACAAGTTCCAAGGGATTATATATGAAATTGACCCGATTAGTGTATTACCTTTGTCCATAATCCCAAGCCCTACTTTAGATTGATATATAGCTCTCATTGATAAAACAATCTTTCCATCAATTATTTCCTCCACAAGCCTCTTTTTCTTCCTATCAAAAACCTAAGAGACAATGACGATGCAACTTTTGAGACATCGTGAGACACACACGTGTGTGCACGCGCATATATATATAGAGAGACAGTATACCACAATATGTGAAGCGTTTGAGCCAGAGTTCAAACCGGCATCATATGACGAGACATGAGCCCATTCAGAGAGTTTAAACATCCACCTTAAGAGAAACAACTAATGATGTGAGATTAAGATTTAAACTTAAGCAACACTACATAGATATCTTATTACTTTACATATACATTAAACTTTGATGGTAAAGATATCTCACCCGTAAGAAGCTTGTTTATCAGTTAAGAAACCTCCGGTCATAATCTGGTTTCCAGTGCCTTCATCGAAACATAGTGACATATGAATCATCGAGTTTAGCCTATCGGAAACTTCTAGAAACTCCCCACAAACAGGACAGTTGTTAATCAACGGCTCCCTGCAAAATAGAAACAACAAATGAGTCATATTCATATATCATAAACCATATCAAAGTTCATGGTATTAAAACATAGAACATTATGTTACTTTTCTTGATGCATGGCTAACAGTGTAGCGAGTTCGTCCATGCTAACAACACCATCTCCATTTTCATCAGCTGCTCTAAAGAGCTCCACTTTCTGAAAGAAAATAAAAATAAAATCACTGTTTATGTAACATCCAACCCGTTACACCAACCAATATTGCCCCCTTCCCCATGAAGAAAATTATCCCTCGGTCACCCATCCTAGATTGCTCCAACGTAAAAAAATGCGTAGATTTATGATTCAAACCTTTTTTTCTGCTTGTTGATTGCCAAATACATGTATCAGTTCCGAGAACTCAGAGAAGGATAACATTCCATCACCATTATAATCCTGCAAGACGAAAAGTAGAGGTTTGCTTTTACTTCAAAACAGAAATAGTGATTCCTCTAAGAGCATTGAAATATATGCATATGTAATGAAAAGGGAATTTAGCATAAAGATTAATGATCTCGAACATACAACAATCGCCAAAATCCGCCTTGCAAAGCTTTTCTCAGTTTCAGTTGGGTCCTGTAAACAAAACATACATAAATGTTACATTGCATTAATCAACAGTTGACCGAATAAAAATATGGTACTGTCACACACCTCGATGGTACATGAAAGACATATGTTGCCAACCACGACACATGATGATGATGGGTCCAATAACTTAAACACTTCAATGTCAGAATCTGAATCCTATAAAACATAAAACATTAATGCTTTATATTCCATAAAATTTATAAATAAAATAATATGTTTTTTTTTTCAGAAAAGAACTTACCCGACTGAGAAATTCAAACAGATCTACCTCACAATATCCGATTAGATGATTTTTTGACAGTCTATTGGTCTACAGAAGAAGATAAATCCATATCAAAGAACAGTAATATATATTATGGTCCTACAAGCATACAAATAAGTTAAACATTATTAAAGACTGTGCAACAAACCTCATACACAGATATTTTAGCAACATGAGGCCCATTTTTCTCCAAAAGAAACTTTTTCTCCTGCAAGGTAACTCAAATGTGACATCACTGAATGCATTATGCCATAACATAGTTTTGAGTTTTATAATCGGAAAAATCATACGAATAGCCATTTTGACTAATCATACTACCTAACTAGCCATTGACTCTTTTCAAATGTGTTAATTTCATCGTTACAAATGACTACATCAAATCAAAATATATAACATGTACCACGATCACCCCAATGGCACAAAACTATAACAAGTTTTTAAACACGCCAATGCATTATTGGTTGCCAATCTAATCGCGTCTCAATTCTACGTAAAAGTACATAACTTTAGCGCAAAAATGGTCCACGCATCCAGTAATGATTTGGTTCCTTTAATTAAAGTTTTTTAATACTCAAGTTGATAAAAAAAATCTTTTTTTGAAAAAAAGAAAGCATTAATGGCTATCAACTTTTATTAACTAGAAACAAGTCAAACAAAGTGATAAAAGATTCAATCCAACAGAACTACTCAAGGGTTTGTATATGAACTCACTGAGTTCCACTGAGGCTTGATGGTCCTGCAAATAGTTAAAAAAACATTAGAGTTAAATTCTACATAAAATTTTAATAATAACCTTTTTTTTTTCAAAGGATTAAAAACATCATTTATCTACGATTTATAAAAACTTTTAAACTAAAATTAACATATATAAACGATGGAACTTTAGAACTGAAATTAATATTTTTAACCTTTGGAAGAAAGCTAATGATTATTTTTTAAATGGGTAGAAAAAGATGAAGAGTACAAAGACGGATAATCAATTGCGTACAATACAAGCTATCATGTACAGAAGCATCTTCAAGATGTATAAACAATATCATCATAAAGCCATTGTTACCAACACTTAACTGATCAGAAATTTCAGTGCGAAACGTCTGTTCTCCGATTGAAACACAAGCAAGCCACTTATCTTTAAACATCATCTCCGCCTACAAACCCCGTCAATTCAAAACTTCAATCAAAACCACTTCTCACAAAGTGCATACAGAACACATGTAACACATTCAGATGATCAGAATCATACAGAAATCAAAGTAACCAAAGCAATCCCTGCAAAATCCTCCAAATTGCTGAGCTTCGGGTGTCGAGAATGCGACCCACGACTACTCCGATCACCTCTCCGGTGAAGATGAAGCTTCTTCTTGATCCTTCCCCGACGAGAAGTGTGCGGTTTCGAATCGGAACCACCGTCGTTTACAGAGTCATCGGAGGAGGTCGATTTTGAACTTCTGTGGCCCATTTTTGTTCGATTTTTGGGGAATTGGGGGAAATTGTTGAAGGGTTGTGAAGAAGGTGAAATGGGGTTGTTGGGGTGTGAAGAAAGATTGGATTTGAGGGGTTGATGTTGTTGATCATGGAAGGTTGACTTTTGTCTGTGGAAGTTGATTTTGACTTGGTGTTGGATTCAAAGTTTGTTGTGATTGAAAAAATGACAATTGACGTTGTGGGGATCGCAAAAAGAATTATTAGTTTTTGGAATCACACGGTACGACTGAAAAGTTTATTCGTTTCTAGAAAGGGAAAAATATGTTTTTTTAATTGGTTATAATAATAATAATATTATTATTATTATTGTTGTTATGTAAAGAGGAATGAGAGAATAACTTCAGAAAACCCGTCGTGTATTTTCAAGCATTTTGAACATGATAAACTTGTTAATTGAAATTATAAAATAACGGTCCTAATATCTAGACACCCACCTAGATAAATCGACACCCCCTGTACGCTGCGTATAGGGTCAAATGCACTGAAAACGAGGAAAATTCAAGAGGGGTGTCAGAGAGCTATACGCCCCATATAGCCCTATACGACCCCCTATACGACACATATAGGACTATACGACGCGTATAGCTAATTTTGACACTGACTACAAGGAAAAATTCAGGGGGGCTGTCAGGGGGTTATACGCCCCGTATAGGGCTATACGACCCCCCTATACGACGCGTATGGGGTTATACGACCTGTATAGAAATTTTGTGGTGTTGATTTAAAATAATGGGGTGTCCATTTAACCATACCCTAAAATAAATGAACATATCATTTTCGTGTTTTTCCAGTAACATACGTTATTGGTTGAACTTTTTTATAAAAAATACAGATTTGGTCTAAAAAATAGTTAATTTTTTTATATTATTTTATTTATCATATCATCCTTAATATGTTAAATTAATATTTTTAAGTTTACTTATTTGTTATTTCTTTTGGGCTTTTATATTTTTATGACTTCTATTGTTTTATTTATCGTAGTTATGGATGTTAAAAAAAGCCATAAACAAAAAATAATAAAAAAACTAGGCAGTATTCAAAACTGAAAAAATCGAATCAAATTGTGAATTCGGTTAGGTTTACGGTTATACAAAATATTCTTATTTGATAATTTTTTTCGTCTAAACCGAATAATAAACAGCTAAACAGATTTAATCGGATAACCAAACCCAATAAACCGGTTTAGTTCATTTGGTTCTATTTCCAATTCTAAAATATATTTTCAATTTTCTTATTGATGATTTCTTTTTTCTAACTTTAGAAATGTTTGTATTAAGTTTTTTATTGAACTTTTTATTATTTTTAAATATGTTTTTCTATAGTTATATAAAAATGTTTTTAAAACTTCTTTTTAGGAAAAAGAAAAGAACTTTTTTCTAAAACCAAAAATCTTTTTTCCAAGTAAAAATAAGACAAGTTTTGAAAAAAATTTAAGGTGAGGAGTATGATTAGAATTAGGGTTTTTCCCACGCTATACGGCGAAAGTTGATTGCTTTTCCCTCTAGCTACATGGCGTAAGTTTTGTTGTTTTCATCTCATTGAGAACCATAAAGCCTAATAGCGAAACTAGTTCAAATAATACCAATGTTGTCAACGGTGTTTTTCGCTCATAACTGATTCGGTTCGTCACGATATTAATATTTAAATAGTAATTTAACTAAAAGAGATAAAAACAATGGATTCTGTGTAATCACATAAAACCAATTGTTGTTCTATATTTTATAGGAAAATATATAACCAAAATAGCATTTCACCAAATAATCAAATACCAAAAAAGAAAAAACAAACAAACTAATGATCAACTTGATTATGAATTAAGGATTCTACCATGTGCATAGTTGGTTGTACCTATCTTTTTTTTAATCTTTAGTCTTTTTTTTTATTTTAACTCAATACTTCTATATCTTTTATAATTTAGCCCCAACAATTTTTTTAATTTCAACTTTGGTCCTCTACATTTCATATCTTAAACATTTTACGTTTTTCGGTCAAAATTTTTACGAGTAAACACGCTGAAACGTGCATGTGCGGTTCAATGTTTTTACAATTTTTTTCCCATTTAATTGCCCCGTCGCACGTGGTGGTCCTAGATCAACTTACTATTGTTCAAGATTTTTTAAGTTTTGCCTGCGTCGTTCAAAGTTTTTATGTCTACTTTTTGTTCGGTTTTATTTTTTTGTTTCTTTATCTTTTTAATACGAACTTTATCAATATTGATGGTC
>BJCN01127473.1:0-11283 GCA_018326445.1 Flaveria brownii
AACTTTTGATTGTAGTGGAAACCGCATTAAATCGACCCCATTAATCAAATTTCCAGTGGCCACGAGTTCGAAACATTCACACGATTCGATTGGGACCGGTTTTTTGTAAATTGGTTGTGTTTTTGTTGTGTTTTGGGGTCGCCGGAGGGCCGCCGGTTCCGGTGGCCGGAGATACGGGGGCGGGGCGGGTGGTTTGGGATATTTACATAATGCCCCCCTGAGGTTTTAAATGTTTTCATTTTGTATTTTAAAGTTTTAAAACCAAGTTTTAGAATTTACAAATTCTACCCTGGACTTTATAATTTAATTTAATAAATTTTTAGAAATTATTATTATTATTAATATTATTACTATTATCATTATCAATAATAATAATATTTTTATTGTTATTATTATTCACATTATTTATTTTATTATCATTATTTAATAAATGAGAATATATATATATATATGTATATAAAATAAATTGTAAATTCTTAAAAATTATTATAAATAAATAATAAAAATAAAATAAATAATAAAAAAAAATATTTTCGGGTTGTCACACGTCTTAAGTCAAGATAGTCATAGAATACTTTTTAACCAAAAAAAGCAACAAAACAAGGAAATAAAACACAAAAAAGTCAATACAAGCGGTTTTTCATATATAAAAATAAAACGCATCTATCGTCAAGATAGTCATAGAATACTTTTTAACCAAAAAAGGCAACAAAACAAGAAAATAAAACACAAAAAAGTCAATACAAGCTTTTTGTTCGCGCCTCCCTTAACTCTGATCATAGCCATCTTGTCTGCAGTCGTCAAGCTTTTGCGGTCGGTAAATCAGGAGGAACGAAATGAACATAAAGAATAAAGTAAATAGGGTGGGGCAGTCCGTTCCTAGAAAACATCCTATTAGAATTGCTAAAACAGGTAAAATGGGAAAGCCTCTGCGCAAGAAATAAGTGAATTAGAAAGAAAATAACTTCACTTATTAGTAATTCAAGTTTGTTAAATATTTACGTAAATTATGTTTGTTATATGCTATATATGTGTACAAAAATATGATGAGTATTTGATTCAAAATTAAAAAATCAATATTTACGTAAATTACTCAATGGTGGTACATTTCACTTTTAAAGTTAGTATATGTGTACAGTTAGTATAAATATTTAAAGTTGTTTATTACTCGATGCTACATATGTGTATAGTTAGTATAAATATTTAAAGTTATTTTTTATTCAATATTACCTCATAAATTAAACTTCATTTAGTAGAAAGAAAATAACTTCACTTATTAGTAATTTAAATTTGTTTAATTTTTACGGCAGCGATTAGTATAAAGGTTTAAAGATGTTTTTTATTCACTATTTCCAAATAATTTAAACTTCATTTAATAGAAAGAAAATAATTTCACTTATTAGTAATTTAAATTTGTTAAATTTTTACGTAAGTGTTAATATAAAGATTTAAAGTTGTTTTTATATCCATTATTACCTCATAATTTAAACTTCATTTAACATAAAAAAATAACTTCACTTAACATAAAAAAAATCACTTCACTTATTAGTAATCAAAATGCTTGTATGTTCTATCTGATAATTGGTTACTAGATCCTTAAAATAATGGATAGGATTGAATAATAGTTCTTAAATTCCTAAAATGATGCAAATTTAAAATATCAAATAGTTCAAATTTGTTAAGATTTTATGTAAATGTTAATAAGTGTAAGGTTATGATGTAATTAATTTTAAGGGGGTAATCCGTAAATAATGATATAATTACTATTTTATCCTTAAAAATGATTGTACCTTGTGAATTGAGTAAAGTATGTGTTCTTAATTTTAGGGTATCTTAAATTACCCATCTTAAATACTATAGATAAATTAGATATTTACCGATAATATAATATTAAATTTAAGTAAGTGTTTTATCTGAAAATAACACATTTTAAGAGAAAATCCTTTAATTTATGCTATCTGTATTTCAAATTCAAAAAGTGGTTAAACTTGTTAATACTTAAAAGAAGGTATCCTCATCACTTGACTTGCATCTCAATGGAAGAAGATAATGCTATACAATTCATTATATATTTGACTCAAAATGAATAGCCATATAAACGCTAAAGTAAGATCTATGTGTTCTTCTGGTTTTACATTTTTTCTTTTGAAGCGATCCTTCGAGTGTTAATGCTTGAGAGGGAGAGGTAATTGGGGCATCCATGGAGATCAAATTAATGCTTACGAAGGGGTTAGTTCAACCACCTAAAAACCGACGGAGTCCAGTGGATTCACCATAACCTGAAGCAACATTTGCATCTCCGTGGACACCACATTACCTCTCACCCAAACATTTATGACAGTGTAAAGCTACTTGAGAATTTCGTCATGCAATCTTTTGGGCTAATGGTTTCTTTATACACGAAGAACATCTAAAAATGGAGGAAAAGTTTACTGAGATCGAACAAAGGTGTTGGAAATTTAGGTGTGAATATGAAATAGTGAAATAAAAAGATGAAGATTGCAACTTCTCACTTAAACTCATAATTTTGGAGTGCTTTAGCGTGTAATTTATATTTCCTCTAATCATTCATAATATTTAACTTTATTTCAGTTGTCACATTTAATAGTTTTATTGAGTGTACATTTGAGTGGATCAAAGCCACGGTGACCCTCGAGAATGCATAACTATCAATTTGCATGGTAAGACACACTAAAAAGTAAAAATGCATTAAAATTTTTAGAGTTAAGTTCGCTTTTACTCCCTGAGGTTTGATAAAAAATAATCATTTTCTTTAAAAGATTATAAAACATCAATTTACCTCCAAAAGTTTCATAACTTGTTTCAGTTTAAGTCCAAAAGTTTAATTAGTTGTTTCAACTTGAATTCAAAGAGTAAAACTTTTGGACTAAATTGAAACAGTTTATAAAACTTTTGGAGATAACTTGATATTTTTAATCTTTTAGAGAAAATAATTACTTTTGTCAAACTTTAGAGCGCAAAATTGAAATTAACTCAAAATTTTATTTTCAAGTTCCTAACCCATTAAAATTTGAAATCAACACAGAATCATCATACTTGTTCTTGATATGTTTTTGAGTTTTATTCAATTGAGAAATTCAAATAAACCACTAAAAATAATTACAAGACTCAGATTATCCAAACATTTGAATTACGAATCCCCTATAAAATATAATTATTAAACTTAACAATTTATGTTTAGGATTTTATGAAACTTATAGAGGTATGCATGAGTTGGTTTTACCCTCCAACTCTACCATAATAGGTGTTGATTATAGAAATTTTCTAACCCAATGTCTCATGTTAAATTGGCTTCGGTCAATCAATTAATGACATGTAAACGATTAAGTTAACCGCTTATTGGGCCAAAGAAAAGTGGGATGGGCCTATGTACTTAGCGTATAATTTATATTTTCTCTAATTATTTATAATATCTAACTTTAAAATTTAAATATGTTGTTATATTTAGATTGGCTTCTAGTCGTTTAAATAATTTTTTTAAAGTAAATATATTAAAGATGAAAGTTTAAAAAATATTATTGATGTTTCATTATACGTAATTTTAATCATACTTTATCTGAAAAAAATATTTTATTATTTTTAAATATTAATAAATAACTATTAAATTAATATTTACATTCAATCTGTGTAGCACGCGTGTTTTTAAGCTAGTAATATAATGTATTACATAGGAAATAGTTTACTTGTTGTGAATAATATTTATGTATAATGATTATTAAAATAATTATTTTAATTTTTAAGTTAACAAACATTAATGGCCATTAAAATTATAATTATTTTAGCCCACGGCCATTTACTTATTACTAGAATTTAAACCCTTTTAAAAACTCAAACAAAATAACTTGGATTTGAAGTGTAGGCGATAAAAGAACTATCAGAACACATGAGGTCAGAGCGATTGATTGATTGAATAAGGGTATCGTTTTTTCTCGCACATAGCCTAAATCTTATTTATGTATTATTCACTTTATATAATAAGAGCTCCGCTTTTCTCTACTTGCCTACGGTCCAAAAATTTTCAACAATTCTCGAGGATGGTCCTGTAAAACTATTTCATATGTCTAATGTAACAGTCAAGAATTAGAAACTTGACACAAGATTTCGTCGTGTGATTTTTTGGGCTTATGTTATTTATATATTTATATGTAATTTTATCGTAAACATGGTTGTATCGAAAATATTGTTCAATTTATATGGCTTTGAATAGATTTATGATGTTTTAATATTAAATACTACATCTACGAATGAGGCTGAAAACCACAGATTTGACCCCCATAACACGAGCATCAACAAAAGTGAGTGAATGAAAGCCGAGTTCTTTTGGGTCCATGATCCGGTCAATAGGTTACCTGATCGAATCTTGAATTTGTGATTTTCGATTCGATATTTGAATTACAAATATATATAGTTTTAGTTATATATAAGTTAATATTAAGGTAAATATACATATTTATATTTTATAAATAATTTATTTACTACTGCAATATAATACTAACTTATTAGAAAATACAAATCTCAATTTTCATATCATGTTATAAATTTTTCATATCTCTTATTCTCGTTTCAAATCCTAAACTGATGCTTTTGATTCTCATGCCCCCTTTTTAAATTCTAACCGAGTTCAACGGCTTCTACCATTCTCATTCTCAATTCCACGCATACTATACCGACGATTATGAAGTTACGAATTAAGGATCCATCGATTGCATGCATCTTTGTTGTAGGGGTAACGGAGACAAAAGAAGAGCTTGCAATTAGGGCGAAATCGTTGATTTGGTGAGTTAAGTTGTACTTCTTATAATTTAATTACCATAACATTTTTTATCAATCAATAATTCAATATTTCCTTTAACTTAAATTGTTCTAACATACTTTAATTGGCGATTATCTTAGAAATTTGTAGCCATGAAGCTCGAATACTTATTAGTTTGATTCTTAATTTGAAACTTTTATCATATGACTTGTTTTTAATGTGTTTATTTGACACTTGGAATGTTTTTGGATATTACACTTGTTTGGATAATCTAGTACGAAGGATATACAAATATAGTTAAGTTTTATATATAACTATAAAATATATGTATAAATCATATATAAATTACTTATATTTAATTACATATATAAATATAATTAAAATATAGTTAAATCCGGTCCATCCGGTCCGACCACCAAACCAGTAAGGCGTCCGGTTCGACGTCCGATCAGGTTCTGAAAACATTGCAAATGATTTTCAAATTTGAATTCTTATCGAACTCACATAGTGTTTGAAAGTTTAAAAATCAGCTTATTCGATTTGATTATCTTACAGCTCCTCTTTGAAAAATCAATTGTGCTACTATTCATATTTGTAGCATTCATTATTTACTCTTTTGCTCATCTTCTCCATGCTGTATGTTAGTGTTCATTTACGCTGGTTAGATGTATAAACAACACCCATACATAAAATTATCGATGCTATAGTTGCAAGTTTCGAGATAGTTAAAACGGTCAATAATCAAGAGGTTGTTCTATGCATACGGGGAGACCTGAATTAACGAGGGCTGTTCATGTGCTAGCAAAACCTGAAAGTCCTTAGCGTAGATCCATAACTATTAAAATGATGGTATAGAAATCATATGTCAAAAGTGACGAAATGCGAGCAAGCTTAGAACGTCTAAGACCATCTGATTTTGTTGCAACGAGTTACCACAATATTTTTCTATAAACATGTTTGAACTTGAAACAATGTTTTTAAGATTTTTTTTTTTTTAAAAACACACACATTTTACCAACTCTATTACGAACAAGCAGATTCCTCGAGGAACAGGTGACTGCAACCCGAGAAATAATCATCTCCAGACTTCGAACCGGTTTGCAACCATAAGCTAGAGGAGTAAAAGACATTCATAACCTTGAAGGGGTTCCTCCAGCAACCACAATTGTCTCCCCAGTTATATATGAAGCATCATCAGAAGCCAAAAAAGCAGTGGTAGCCGCCATGTCTTCTGTCGTCCCGAGCCTTTTGAGGGATGTCTGTTCTTCTAGGGACTTTCTCTGGAGGGTATTTTAGACATTTTGTTAAAGGTCAATCATGAGAAAGACAATTGTACAATCAAAGCTGGAAAGATGATTTTGCAGTAGAAGATGCTTACCATGGTCTCGTTGTTGGTAATGTATGAAGCAAAGTGTGTAGGTACAAACCCAGGAGCGACACAGTTCACACGAGTATGTGGGGCCAACTCGGTTGCAAGAGCCTAAACAAGTACCAGGAGAAGAAATAACAATAAGATAGTATGAACAACTGCTTATGTATCTTATCTTTTGACTCGATAAATTATGGCAGATGCTAAAGAACGATCTGATACCTTGGTAAGACCTAGCAGAGCAGTCTTTGTGACACCATACATAGCCAAGCCTGCTGGCGGTTGGAAAGCAGTGATAGAGGAAATGAAAACGATCGATGAACCTTTCGTCAAGTGAGGGGATGCATCCTGTTCAAATAAGTTGAGATAGCAAGAAAGAATACAGACTTGTATTTCTAGATGTCATAAAGTTTGACTTCTAAGATTGTTGAAACCGAGAAGAGAGAGTTATACAGTGACATCATTGGCTTATGTATCACAGCCATAGTACAATATACAGGTGTTTATGTGATTCCAATTCTCTCGGTCTCTACATCATATACACTTTAAATTATCAAATAAGTAAGACTCTTTAAGATCAAACTTATTGTTTTTCCTATCAAAACTAGTTCAGAATTCTTGTAAGTGATTCACAACATCTAGTACATGTAAAAATCTTCAAGTCTAGTTCTCACTGATACCCTCTCGTAATCGGTCTACATGGTTCATAATAAAAAAACACAGCAATACCCAACTCAACCGAAATTCATGGATAAACAGTTTTATAAACTAGGCTTACCTGAAGAAGCAATATAGAGGTTTTAACATTGATTTCCCAAAGCTTGTCCAACGCGGATTCTTTCATTTGGAGAATGGGATCAACCGAGGGATTCGCAGCAGCATTCGACACTATAACATCTATTTTCCCATATTTCTGCAGCCATAAGCAAAGAAACTAGGATCAAACAAAGCTTCATAATCAACATCAACTATAACCACCAAGTTGGAATTCCAGATGCATAACCGATTGAATCGTACAGATAATTTAACAGAAATTGTGCGAATATAAGCGCATGAACAGCATAATCATAATCAAGAGTAGGGTTGTAAACGAACCGAAAACCGTTTGGCAAGAAGTTCATTTATGTTCATTCGTCACGAACAAGAAAAATTTGTAACGAACACGAACAAAGGCTGCGTTCATTCATTTATGTCCGTGAATGTTCAATAATGTTTTTGTTAACGTTCGTTTGTGTTCGTTAATTCAAAAGTTATATTTGAGATAATTATGTGGATGTTACATAATGTTTGTGATTTTAATTATAAAATGAATATATGATGGTTCGTATTTGTTTGTTTTAGAAAATTTCATTTGTGTTCATTAATATTTATGAATATTTGTGTGTGTTCTCTTGCCTACGCTTGCGTTCGTTTATGTTCGTGAACAGTTCATGACGAGATTAATTTCTTTAATGAATAAACACGAACAAAACTTTCATGAACGAGTTATTTTCTTAACGAACGAACAAAACAAACCCTTGTTCGTGTTCGTTCGCAAATCAAAACCGATACATACATGAAATCAGGTTAAAAATCTGGAAAAAAAAACATATTTCTTCCCCAAATTTATCAAAACTCATAAGAATTCACCTGAACAGTCTGGTCAATGAGATTCTTCCTCTGTTGTGCGTTAGAAACATGACACACCAAACCAAACACCTCAATTCCTTCCGCCTTAAGCTTCTTCACAGCCTCATCAACATTTCTCTAAAACATAACAACTTCATCTTCTCAATTCACACAAATAATCAAACAAACAGATGATAATCACTTTCGATTTACGTTAAGAAACAGGAGTTGTAGCAGTTGAGCTTCAAATTGACTTGCAGAAGTGATGAATGAGCTCAAGAGATGCATATGATGTTCATGAACGATTATTTCGAGTGGAAATTGAGAACTGAGGAGGAAGATGAAGAAGAACCTGACGGCGAGAGGAGATGACGACGGAGGCACCTTCTAGACCAAGGCGATGAGCGATACTGAAGCCTATACCTTGAGTTGAAGCTGTGACGATTGCAACTTTGCCTTCAAATCTTCTTCCAATCTTCAGTTTCTCCATTGATGTTGATCCAAGTGAATTTAGGGCTTGCAATAGAACTATAGAAGTCACAGTAGCAAGAACCGGATCTAATAACAACGGTGTTGGATATCCGCTGAAAATTTCGGACAGTGTAAATCAATATCCGTATCCGTATCCGAAATTTCGGATATCCGAAATTCGGATATCCGTATCCGAAATTTCGGATATCCGAAATTCGGATACGGATTCGGATAGTGATTCGGATATTCGAAATTTATTTATTATTTTTTTTATTTTTTAATTTTTAGTTTTTTTTACAATATATAAACATATAATATTATAAAAATAATATAAAAACCAACTCATATCATAAAAATTTATATTTAAATTAAAAATAATATATAATATTATAAAAATAATATACACTAAAAAATCTCAATCAAAATTAAAAATATATCTAAAATTAAAAAAATAAAAAAATATTTTTTAGTTTTCGGATAATCGGATATCCGAATATCCGAAACTTTTGAAAATCACTATCCGAATCCGAATCCGAATTTTCAGATATCCGAAAATTCGGATATTTCGGATTCGGATTTTTGGATTTTCGGATCGAATTCTCGGATTCGGATATTTTTTAACACCCCTAGATATTGTATGTGAAAAGTATTAATATGATTAAGTTGGATTTTAATAATTTAAATTACGATTTATTAGTCAATAATTATTTATTTGGTCAGTTTTTTTAATAATAATCTAAACTTTTAATTTTGTTGTCAAGTGGAATCTTAGTAGGATATTTATCATCGATTTACACTTATTTTTAATAATTCAAATTATGATTTATTAGTCGATTATAATTCATATGATCATTTTTTAATAAATAATCCAAACTTTTATTTTTTTAATAAATTGTATTTTAATAATTCAAATTATGATTTTTTATTTTTCAATCTATTTCATTGTATGTTTTCCTATTTTATTTAAAATAATCATCAGGAGCAAAATCGAGTGAAAATCAATTGTAAATAATGAATAATAATGCTTGTAGGGTTGTCCACGGTAACAAAAATAAAAGTTAAGATATTGGTAATACGGATTATTATTAGTTAATAACTATTAGTTTGGATTATTAAATTCAACTGGTCTATTATTTATATATATCTAGTTTAAAAACAACATATTACATGTGTTTACGGTGAATTTACACTTTGAACACAATATTAACACTTAATTAACTAAAATATAGATTACTAAATTAATCTAAAGATGAGATCTTGAAATAAAAATAAATAAAGAGGTTTGAAATCAGATCTGACCAGCGGTCTGATTCAACTGATTCACTGATCCGAAAGAAAACGATTCAAATACATATAACCGGATCGATTCTATGACCGATTCAAATACACTAGATCAAATAACACATTGGGAATGGTGAATGTTGAAATATAACAAAATGCATGAGGCATGCATTTTGTCTCTACGAGTCTTAAATAAGTATACTACAATGTATGATTCCACACATAAAAAAATTTTATTATAAATAAAATTAAAAAAATGTAATAAAAGCAATAATAGTTAAACCAGATGTAAAAGAAATTTAACTAAAAGTTTAATATGTAAGTTTTGGATGTCAGGTTTTAGGTATACTCACATAGTCACATGAGTATTAGTATGAGTATTAGTCGGGCACATAAGCAGTCAATAACATTCACGTGTGAGAGAATTGATATATTAGTGAGTGTGATTCGATACGATACTCACACCCATCACAAACCATACTAGATGGCCTTATGAAAATTTATTTTTAACGATACTTGAATAATTTTTAATAACTATTGATCATCGCTAATCAAGATTAAATTGGTTAATGGTATTATTATTGTAATTAATTAGAAATTTGGTGAGATATTCTGATTCATTAGAGTAGCATAAAATACACATTTTCATCGCCTTAATATTTCTTCCTATCTTATATCTAATCATTCAGTTACTTATTCGGTTTGGTTAGGTTCAATGATAAAACCATTTAGAGTTAGAGTGACAAGAGTCAAAGGTCTAAGTCTCCCCTATGACAAATTGTTGAAAAGTAGTAGTGTTCTAAAATTAGGAATAATAGATTGTTTGATAGTCTTTTAATGATTACATCAATATAGACCTACCTTTAAATCGATCAAAATGCATGGTTCATTTAAAAGTTATCTTTTAATGGTTCATAAAACCTTTTTATGGGTAAGTTTTAGAATATACTGAATGATTCAAAAGCTACTTCTTATTTCATTAGTCCTCTTAGTGACTCATCATAATTTTGTCAAACAACCTATAAATTAAATGGATGGATGAGTTGTTCTAGGAAAATTTAACTAGTTATTCACTCACTCAAAAAATACCTTGTCAATGCTTGTAGTTGTTATTTGAATAAGCAAATCGAAGAAGACGGAGAGAAGAATACAAAATCATTGTTGTGGACCATGTTATAGGTAAAATTACATGTATCTAGGTTGTATTAAGAAACAATAATGTTTATATTTAACAAGACAGTTTAACCAAATACATTTGTATATTGTTTTAACAAACACATGATAAGTTACATATACATATTTATTAATGTTTATAAGTCTACCAAATCTGTGAGATAAATTATATATATATGTAGATTGTATAGGCAAACACGCATGATAAATAACATATATACATTTACTTAATGTTCATAAATCTAGTAAACTTGTGTTATAAATTACGTATTACATATATGTAAAGAATAATCAATTACATATGTATAAAACAAGATTTAAGATGATGATGATGATGATGATGATGATGATGACAATGATGATGATGATGACGATGATGATGATGATGACGATGATGACGATGATGACGATGACGACGATGACGGTGATGACGGTGATGACAGTGATGACGATGATGACGATGATGACGATGATGACGATGATGACGATGATGACGATGATGACGATGATGACGATGATGACGATGATGACGATGATGACGATGATAACGACGATGACGACGATGACGACGATGATGACGATGATGACGATGATGACGATGATGACG
>BJCN01127499.1:0-11255 GCA_018326445.1 Flaveria brownii
AATTTCTACCTCCCGTCGGTGTTAAACTTCGCCGTCTACAACATACCTGTTATCTGGTCGGTTATTCTCTCATGGCTCCGACCACCGTACCTTTACGTCGTCATCAACGGCATCATCATCACCATCGTTGCTTCTTCACGCTTCCAGCATCACCACCACCACGAAGACAATCAACCTCCGTCGTTAGTTAGCGAAACGAACTTTCAGCCGTCGGAATCGCCGCCGATGTTGACTCAACCGACTTTTGATGATTTGAATCATCCGGCGGTGGTCTATGAGGTTCAAAATAGGGAAACGGTGGAGTTTCATGAGTCTCCGGTGGCGTATGAGATTGAACCTCCGGTTGTTGATATTGAAACGGTACCGCTGAACGATTCAGATGTTGTTTCAGATGAATCAGATGATAATTTTGTGATATCGACATCTACGTTTGTTCCATCAGAGACGATGATCATAAGCTCTCTTCCGGTGGAGATTGTTCAATCGGACATCAATTCTCCGGTGAGAGATATGCCACTTGTCAGCTCCAGATTCGCTCATCAACGAAGATTGACGAAATTCAATCCCGAAGGTAAATTTCTTCCATAAAATCAATCAACATCCAGCATAATATTACGATCGATCTGATTACATTTGTGAAATTTGCTAACGACGTCGTATTGGTACTCTACAGGTGTGAGATCGCTAAGAGTATCGAAGCCTAAGAAGCACGAGACATTGGAGAGCACGTGGAAGATGATCACCGACGGCCGTCACATGCCGTTAAACAGACACCTACGGAAGACTGACGCCGTCGAGAACCACCACGACGCGCCACCGTCGGATGTGTTTTCCGGCGAAGAAGGAGCGGCCTCCGTGGTGGCGGATTGTACTGTGATGGATAAATCGGAAGCATTGAGTGACCGCACCGGCCACCGGAACCACCGTGTTGTGACGTTGAAGAACTCAGTGACGCCGCCGGGTGGGAGGCTGAGGAAAGAGGGATCGCTGAGTCAGGACGAGTTGAATCGGCGAGTTGAAGCGTTCATAAAGAAGTTTAACGATGAGATGAGGTTACAGAGGCAAGAGTCGCTGAAGCGATACATGGACATGATTAACCGAGGGGCATAATGGGGAACAAAAACCCAATTTGCTCTTGAATGAACAGAGAAAAAATAGAAAGAAAGAAAGAAAGAAATATTTTTCTGGAAAATTTGTTGCTTTTTTTTAATTAGAAAAAAACAAAACAGTTTTTTTTTTCTTTTTTTCTTTTTGGATTATGATAGGATTTGTTTTTATAGTTCACATCGAACTAAACGTTATATATATTTTTTCTGTATAAAGTGTTGATTATGAACATTCAATATATTAGTTTGAATTCATGTAATTATTTTGGGAAAAAATATATATGATCAAAAGGGTTTTCAAATGTGATAATTGATCATGTTATGCAATTATATCGTATATTGAAAGATCTACACGCTTAGACCGGACGTAGTGGTGCCTTAAGGAGGCGCCAAAGTTGCTGATTTGGGCGCAAATGGGACGCTAAAGTCACTACTTGCTAGTTAAATGGGATTTCAAACTTATGTTTTGTCAAACCTTTAAGATTATGTGTAGTGATTGACTAGTTAAAATAACAGTTAAATATCACGTAGATAAAATCATTCCACTAAAGCCTCTTTTAAATCAATTGTAGTGGTTAAATAGTGTTCAGAGCCCTATTAATGCACTACTATAGGGAATTTTGTGTTTATAGCCCGTTGAGCACTTGAAGCCCTATATGTTTGAAGCCCGTTTTAGCCATATTGTTACAGTGTTTGAAGCTCCATTTGTATACATGTCATCATTTTGGAGCCCCACTACGTCTAGTAACTGGCGTTAAAAGTTTTAGTGAATTCATATTTTCCAATCTTTAACTAAATTGGACTTTAAAACCACTATACTTACTTTAAAATTGAAACTTTTGACAATCTTGAATTAAAATGGATTTTAAAATCACTACATTTTAAAATTGATTTTAATAAATTCATATTTGCCTAGGTGGTATTTTAACTAAATAAACCAACACACATAGTGTTAAAAGATATTGTTTTTTAGAACCGCGCTAGCGCAGTTGGTGGGACTGGTTCTACCTGAAACCGGTGATAAAACTTATTCGATTACACTATTAAAACCAACCGGTTATAGGTCTCGCCAGTCACCAGTGAACCAAATCGGGTGCTCAAACATGATCTCAAATATTTTTTGATCTTTTTCACTTCAATCTTAATTTCTAAACTAGCGGATTAGACCCGCGTTTTGCCGTGGTTTGATTTTGAATGTATACGAGAACGTTACATTTATAGTTTTCTGGTTATTTTAGTTTTGTTGATTTTAATGATAGATGCAAATCACAATGATAGTTGATATTTACAAATACTTTGACGATTCATTATTATATCGTTATGATATTGTTACCGAATATGATATTTAGTGGGCATGGATATCAATTTAAATAATATGTTAAAAGTAAAAACTTTGCAATTAAAACAAATATGTTAAAAGTAAAAACTATTATCAAAGAATGGCAAATATGCAAGAAATTTAGAGATAGAAGCAAAAATACACTATGATATATGGTACTTAAAATAAAGAGGGAATTACTAATTTGTCCCAGAATTTTGTATTAAATATAATTTCTAAATTATGTAATATTTAATGGTCAATAGTTTAGGTATTTGAATTCTAACATTGTGTTAATATTAGAAATCCACCCCAAAACTTAAAGTGTTCTGATATTAACTTTGTTTAAAATTATACATAAATCATTAATTATAATTTTTATAGTTCAACTAATGACCCAGTAAAACGATTAGTTTACGTTCAAACCAGTCTGAAGACATGGCTTAGAGATGCTTATGGCTTTTCTAAGGCATAATAAATCAAACACTTAAAATAACCAATCTTCAAAAGTTGTTCTGAATGAGTATTGTTAATGGTATCTTTTATATTTATTAGTGGAGGCAAAATAAATCAACACTTAAAGAAACCAATATTCAAATGTTATTAATGGTATATTTTATATCGTCGTTAAGTGTGGATTTATATGGTGGTGGGCTTATAGGTTGTTATTAGTGGATGACATACGAACAGATCAAAATGGTTAAAAAGTTGTGTTAACGTTAAAATTAAAGAATATCTTAAGAAGGTTTAGTTATGGGCTTCATGGGGTCCGGTTTAGTTAATGCCTTTTTTTAAAATGAGGTCTTTTAATATTCTTGGGCTTCTTTAGTGGGCTTCTCCCCCACAAGTGAGAGTAAATCCGCCATTGATTTGCATTCCTTAAATAGGCTTAAACGTATTTTAGATTCAACCCTTTTCCTAATAATGTTTTATAAAAGTTTTTGTTTTAAAATAATTACTTAAAATTGGTTAGCAGCCACTCGACAAACGATCGTTGAATCCACGTGAATCGAACCGGCGAGTGGTCTAGATCTGTTCTAGCTTTAACAACATGCATATGATTCATGTAACTTATTTGCACACATACGACCAATTTTTATGAAAGCTCTGTCTTTCTTAGCTATGTAGGACAAGTAATGGTATGGAAGTGACCTAGAACATTAAGGCAAAAATAAGATGGTAGCTCTAGTTTTTGGGTCGTAGGTATAATTTGTTTAATAAACTTGTTAATATTTTAGTTGATATGTGAATCCTTTTAATAAACGGCTCTGGTAGTACTAAAACATGTTTAGTAAACGAGTCATGTTCCGATTTGTAATTAAAAAATAAGAAGAAGAAAACACTAATAAATAGAAAGTCATATCGATAGGTGGGGTTTAGATAGTGATAGTGAAAGTTCAAGTCCATAGCCATTACTTATTTTGACATTGTTCCTATATACAGTAGGAAGATAAACTTGAAGAGGATAATAAAATACATTATTTTTCCAATTTAGGAGGCTCTTATTAGATGTTATTAATTTTTTTTAATAATCTTGAGATTTTAGGATGATTTATAAGACATGTTGCTAAATTTACCATAGGACTTAGACGGTGTAATGAGATCAGCCGCTTATAAGCTAAGCTACTCGACATGCAATCAAGTCGAGCTTAGCTTAAACAAGCCTGAGCCCTTCAATTATGTATTTTCCAAATGAGCTCAAACACTAAGTTGTCTACCCATGTTGCATAATATTTCTACGTGCACTATAATAAAATGTTCAGCGACACATAGATTTTTAGGATAATCAGCATCACAAGTTCAAACAACTAAAGTAGTCCTAATGTCATCAAAGAGGACTACTCATTAACTCTCAAATGAAGTAAAGTCTCTATGCTCATCTCCATCAAGAAGTAAAGTCTGTATGTAAGGAGTGTCTCCAATCTGGATTTGTTTAGAATGAAAACGAAAACATTTATTCAACCTCATCCAAACTCCATATTATAATTAGTTTACTACTAATCTTAAGGGGATGATTAATACTCTAACTTCAAATAACTTTGTTGTTATACAAAACCACAACCCAATTTTATATATAGATTTTTTTAAACAGTAAATTTATCTTACTTCTACTTCAAATATTTTCAAAACTCGTTTTCTCATCCGATCATCTTCATTACTCGAGTTTAAAATCTTGAAACTTTAAACTGATATATATCTTAATGACCTAAACTAAAATCTTTTATTTTGTTATAGATAGAACTAGAACCCAAAACATTCTTAAATGTATCATGTATACTTGTTTTTAATATTAATAGACATTAGTCTTTCCTACTAGTAAATTACTTCACACAAACTTACGTCATATCAGAGTTACAACCCAAGACCCACTTTTAAAATAAGAATACTTTACAAAATGAACGGGCCATATAATTCTCTCTCTGCCTTCCAAAAAAAAATATAATTCTCTATCTACACATCCATTAAAAATTTAGGAAAAAAAAACCTGACACACATGAGTCCCGTATATATATATATATATATACACACACATCTCTCTATTCATATTTGCAGCCTATAGATACACTCAGAAGACGCACACTCTCTCTCCTACTTTCTCCCTCACTCTCTCTCTCTCTCTCTCTCTCTCTCTCTCTTAAACCCTGTGCAACCATAGCTCTGTTGGCCTCACGCAATCACCATAACAGGCTGCGAAATGCCATCTTAGGGTTCTACTTTCGTCTTTATGGTTTATGTTTATCGGCGACTGAATTGCTTAACTGTCGCTACTCAACACACACCTCTCTCTCTCTAGGTTTTCTGTGACGGAATTTGGTTGAGTTTTGAGTTCACCGTTGATGGCTTCGTCTTCAGGTTCACTCAAGGTTTGCTTCAATTCCATTTGTAAACAGACCATGGAAGTCCCTAGGCAAGGCTGGCTTTGCCGCACCGGAGACTTCGCTGACCTTTGCGATCGATGCGCGTAAGTTGTTTGCTAGTTGATTATTCCTTGTTGTTTATAGAATGCTGCTGATTTTGCCTTTGTTGTTGGAAGATACGGTGCTATTTCGTTCTGTTGTGCTGTTGTTGTTGGCTTGTTGCTTGTTTCGTAAGTTGGTTGGATGATATTCCGGTGATTTGTTGTGGAAGTTAGGTTTTGGAAGTAACGATTTAGAATGTTGTAGGATTAAGTGATTAGCGATTTTGAATGGAAGAGTTTTGTTATTGGGCAAACTGAAGGTTAATTGAGGAGTTTAGTTTGAAGGTTTGTGGTTCTGCATGATCCTGAAAAGTATGAATGTGGTTGGCTTTTCGACCTCTAAAGGATATTTGTTTGTGAAGAACATTCTGTCTAGTGCACACATGGTTTTAAACCGGAAAGTTGTAAGGAACTGTGTGTCTTGTTGCAAAATTGTTCGACTGTATGTCAATATGGTAATTAAGCTCTTCTGTAGATAGAACCCAATACGAATTGGATATATAAATTATTAAATGATGTTTTTTTGTTTAAGAAGTCTCTTTGTGATGGCTAATTCACACACTATAATCATACTCCTATATCTACAACTTTTATCCACCATAGACTTGAATCCTCACCACTTGGTAGGAACATCTTTTCAGTGCACCTTGGCACCGCCTTGCCAAAGGCTGTTTGGTCCTTGTTTAAGTTTGTAAAGACTCTGGACCCGATAAGAGGGTTCAATAGCAAAGACTACTACGTGGATTAGCTTTAGTAATGGCGATCAGCGCTATTATGGGAAGTTGTTATATGCGCATGATGTATATGGATAATGTATTCCAACAATGTACTTTCTT
Organism: Flaveria brownii; assembly: GCA_018326445.1. Lineage (NCBI taxonomy): Eukaryota > Viridiplantae > Streptophyta > Magnoliopsida > Asterales > Asteraceae > Flaveria > Flaveria brownii. The sequence continues at coordinate 6,220 of BJCN01127499.1, forward strand.
GAAACATCAGGAACCATGTACATATATAGAATGTATATGTCAATTATGATGCCAAGATTAGTTTATGATCTTTGAAAGTATAACCATGGCTTGTGATTCCTTACATTTTCTATGGTATATACATGACTGCCCTCGCAAACTCTTGTGATTGGGTGCTTCCATTTTACTTTGTTTCTTGTCGTTTTCCCTTTCTGTTGCTTTTTCTAATTATATAAAGAACATCCCTGATTATGTTCAATTGACTGTAGTTCTGTATTTAAAGATGGAAAATTCTGTGATACATATCACATGAATGCTTCTGGCTGGAGATGTTGTGAATCTTGTGGAAAGGTTAGAAATCTTTTAAGACTAATTAGGTTTGTATCATATATATGTACGAGAAGTCCTTTATAATATTAGGAAGTTTTGCTTTGCAGCAAATTCATTGTGGATGCATAGTGTCATTCCACATGTTCATATTGTTGGATGCTGGAGGCATTGAGTGTCTCAACTGTGCAAAAACAGAATACATCTTGGTATGCACAGTTACATATCATCCGCACTTGTTGATTTTGGTTACACAGACTTCGCATCATTTAAAGAGGACACCTTACACAAATTTACATTCTCTTAATTTGTCGTATTATTTAATTGTTTTAGACACCAAATCCTACTTGGCCCTCTGCTTATAACTCTCTCCATGGACCTGCTGAAAGAGTTAGAGATGCTTCTTCCAATAATTGGAGATATATTGCTGGATCAGGTCCTGTACCATGGCGGCAAGCACCCATTCTGCTCAATTCTTTTAAAAGTCAACATGAATTACAGTCGACATCCTATTCTATGAGTCAAAGTACAACAGATCCTTGTGAGAGATTTGTGAATCACAGCTTGCGGATCAGTGCACCAGAAATGATTTGTGATAGAACCCAAGCCACTGGTAAGATTGTATCCTATAAAATTAAGCCTATAAAATTTTGTAATTCTCACCAGAATAAGATCACTTAACCCACCCTTTTGTTCAGGAATCCAGTATGATGGGAAACATGATTTGTTCAGAGATGATTCTTACCGATCTTTCTTCCAATCAAATGCCACCCCTTTTAGTTTGCCAGAAACATGTGCAACACATGATCAAAAAAGTGAAAAGGGAAAAGCATCTCGAATTCATGTTCAACTGTTATGCCCTCCGCCATCAGTAGGGAAACGATGCTCTAATACTAATGCAGCTGGTCCATCTGTTGAAAATCAGGTCCACAACGCTAAGGCTCAAAGCGAAACACGTGCCTGCCATAAGCTATTTTCCCGCTACCGTCCCCAATTCACAGATCAAGAACTCCAACAACTCTCTGGAGAGTATCCTGTTTTGTATGCCATTGTTCATTATTCTAGTTTGTTTACAAGTGATTTGTGGTTAGTAACACTGAATGGTGCATCGGTTTTTATCACAAATCATGCCCTTAACATTGTGATAGTTCAAATGCCAAGATTACTCCTTTGTTTGAGAAAGTGTTGAGTGCTAGTGATACAGGGAAGATAGGTCGATTGGTGCTGCCAAAGAAATGTGCAGAGGTTAGTCCATATGCTTTTGTACTAACTAAACGTGTGATATGAAGATCTTTGATTTTGGTAATTGTATACATAGTGACAATCTAATTTGTTTATGGTTCTTGTACAGGCTTACCTGCCTCCAATTTCACAGCCCGAAGGCTATCCACTTGTCATCCAAGATTTGAAGGGAAAGGATTGGGTGTTACAATATAGATATTGGCCCAATAATAATAGTAGAATGTATGTATTAGAAGGAGTCACTCCCTGTATACAATCAATGCAGTTGCAAGCTGGCGATACAGGTAAATGACATTTGCCAACTTTAAAAATTTAGATTTATTCTGGCATTTATTTCTTTATTTTTAATGGTGATCCTCATCTTATATTTTAGTTGCTCATTCATTATGTTGGTTCAGTGACATTTAGTAGGTTGGAGCCTGAAGGAAAGCTTATCATGGGATTCAGAAGAGCTTCACTTGTATCACCATCTCACAAGGTAGGTCTACTTTTGAACAGTTAAATGATGCATGTTAGGTCTAATCCGTTGTCAAATATATTACAAGAGTATCTTTGGTTCTAATTATTTAGCTATTACTTATGAATGAGTCAGTTTGGGATGTGTTTTATCTCTATTAGCTCAAACCGGTTAATCACTAAAAGGGTAATAAGGGAACAGCTTAAATGGGTAAAGGCGTCCAATGTGTCATTTTGATTCTTGAAAGCTACTAAATAACTTTTTTTTGTTAACAAAATATTTGTTTTCCTGTTAAGTGTTTAGATCTGACCCAAACTGACTTGTATGACCTATGGCTTAACCCGTCTGACCCACATAATTTTCCTTAGAATGAAGCTATATTTAAGTTCTACGTAATGAAATTGGTCTAATGCTCCTCATTGATGGCAGGGCAATGAAACAACAAACACAAGGGTTTCCGCACATGAAGAAACACTAACTGATAGTAAGACGAGAAATTTAGATGGCAAATGGTCAGAAGTTGATAACATTTGTAGTCATGCTAAAAGGAAGAAGGGTGGTAAAATGTGTTCAAATAGTAAACACCTTAAAGTCATGGAAGAAGAGATGCTTCAACTCAATGTCAGTTTGGAACAAGTTCAAGGATTGTTACGACCGCCTCTTACTAATTCTCCATCCATTGTGTTGATTGATGGTGTTGAAATAGAGGTTTTTCAGGTAATAGGCAGCTACATATTGCAATTCCGGCCTATTTAATGTCATATTTTTTAATTGTCCAATCCAGAATATTTAGTTGAAAAGAAAACAATTCGAAAGTTGCAAATATTGTATTTTCAGTGCATACAAGCCTCCTAAATCACTTTACATAAGATATTAGATTAATATTGTAACAACATCGTTTCCAATTATAATTTGTGCACTAATTATTTATTAAAAAAGTTAGACGTGGACAAAAGGTATTGTGTCAAACCCACCTGTTTATACCGGAACATAAAATTCCCCATCTTGATCAGATGTCAACATCATGATAGCAGCATCCTCTTTTTTAGTTTTGACGAGATTGTTAAATGTAACAGGAGGCGCCTGTTTTAGGGAGTCCTACAGAATTTTCAACCGACAATGCTAGGTAAGTTGGCTTCTAAGATACTGATTGAATTTTTCGTTTTGTTATACCAAGAGTTTGTACATTCATTATCTGCCATATTTGGCTACCAGATCTCTCTGTTTAAAGGAGGAAGAACCGACATCAGAACATCTTGATCATATGCTTCCCATGATTAATCACGGTTTAAGTCACTTCTAACCAGTATTTATGGATTTCTTGTATAATTTTGCTAATTTATCTGCGTGTGTTGAATAATCAGAAAATCCAGAATCAGGCAACACCATTAAAGGCCTTTTTGCGCTTGATGACTTGACAGACCATGATGGGAAGGCCATAACAAGACACCCCCGCCATAAAGATGGCTGCGCGTGTGTCATCTGCATCCAGCCGCCAAGTGGCAGCGAACACAAATCTAGTTGCACTTGTAATGTCTGCTTAGCGGTGAAGCATTCTACTCCACCACCCCCAATGATGCAGACACAGTCAGACAAACAGGTTGGAAATTCAGTGCAGAATCCAACTCATTTGTTGTATGCTGACATCATCAGCTATACCCAGATGCGAAATACTCAAAGTAGTAACACGGAACACAAAACAGGGGTTGGTCAAAGATTTGAAAATGATCTGAATAGAGAAAAAACATCCAATTCGTCTTTCAAAAGTCAAAATATTGACCTGAATATGCAACCCGAACGGGAAGAAGAACCTTCTCCAGTTTCAGATTCCATAGGGATAATGACATTAGTTCAGGAATCGACCCAGAGATACATGAAGCTGCATAAGCTATCGATCAATGGTGTCACTGATGGAAATGACAAAAATCATGATTTATAATAGGTACCATTTCTGTTATTAGCTAATTTGTTCCGGATATCGATGGTGGTTGGTGGTGGTGGTGTTATGTGAGTAGTTCACCTGGCTGATCTTCCTTAAGAAAGAAGACATCATTAGAGCTTTGTCAAGTTTTTTTTTTAATCATCGTAAAAGCCAACTCATGACATGCTCTAGATTCATCGAAGTACATAATTTTTCGGTGTAATTATACCCTTTTTAGTTTTAAAAGCCATTAGATTTTAACTTCAAATCCTGAAGACTTTTCTATGCATCAAATGTGTAGCATATTATACATGAGCATACCCTTTTATGTTCATGAAATAAATGTGGTTACTAGCGAACTACCCGAAACCAAAACAAGTCCATTTGTCTGGACTGTTTGAGATCCAAATGGTTCGGTTCACTCTTAGGTTTTGATATTCGAACTGGGAAATCTTTGTGTAGACTGACCTGGCCGATCATTGCATTAACATTTTTTTAATCCTCTGTTACTGAAAATTATTAAAATGATTAAACGCAAACGAATTATGTGCCCACAAACAATAGGAGACAAAAAAACCTAATCGTGTATTCATCATCACTATATGATCTGAGATTCTATTGATTATTATCTATAAATCTCCTTTTCATTGTATTATCATTATTATTTGGCAATCAAAGTATCTATTAAATAGTTTAAACGCAACTAATGATTAATTAAATATCATTATTCAAATGGATGGAGTAGTAGTGAAGCTATTATATTCGTGGAAGCATCCCCAGCATTCCGCGTCAACTTATTTGGGAAAGTCTACGAACTAGAAGGTTACCAGAGAGGTATATCAAAATAATCAAGGATATGTACGATGGGGCAAAAACGTGTGTGCGAGCACCGATAGGAGAAACAGACTCATTCACAGTGGAAGTGGACTCCACCAAGGATCGGCACTGAGCCCATTTCTATTCACAGTAGTGTTGGATGAGATGACCAAGTCTATACAGCAGCCAGCTCCGTGTTGCATGCTCTTTGCGGATGATATTGCCTTAATATCGGAATCTAAAAGGGTGCTTAACGACAAGCTAGAACAGTGGAGAGCAGCACTAGAGCGCAAA
>BJCN01127555.1:0-11228 GCA_018326445.1 Flaveria brownii
TCAAGCAACCTGCACCTGAATCATCTTCGGCTTCTTGGGCTCCGGCGGTGGCAGTTTCTCCACCGTCACCGTCAGCACTCCGTCCTGACAAACAGCAGATATCTTCTCCAAATCAGCATTCTCCGGCAACGAAAACTTCCTCATAAACTTCCCCATCCTCCGCTCCATCCTCACATACTTCACACCCTCCTTCTCCTCCTGATCATGCTCCCTCTTCCTCTCACCGCTGATCACCAGCACGTTGTCGTCCTCCACCTGCACCTTGATGTCGCCGGACTTCAGCCCCGGCATGTCCACCACGAACACGTACGACGTCGGGTACTCCTTCACGTCCGCCGGAGTGGCCGCCATGGCTCGGGCGTCGCGGACGTAGGTGCGGGTGGGGCCGGAGGTGTTGGGCTTGTTGCCGGAGGTGGTGGTGTCGTCGGCGGCGTCGAGGAGGTGGTGGAGGTTGCGGAAGAACGGGGTGTCGAATCCCATTAGGCTGATGTCCATTGCGTTTGCTGTTGTATTAGCTTCTGTTGTAGAATTTGGGTACGATTGAGTAACTGAAATCGAGAGATTGTGGTGTACTTGATGATGAAATGGACTTATTAATGGTGGATTTAAAGGGGAAGATGGGGGATTCTGGAAATTCTAGAAGGTACTTGAAAGTTGAAGGGGGAGAGTTGAAGGTTCTTGAAGGTTTGACGGAGTTTCCAGAAGGTTTATGCAAAACTTCTCGGTGGTCCGTTTATTACGGAATGTTTTTTAGAGTTAGAAATTAATAATGTATTTTAATTTCAGTTATTATGTTTAGAAACAATGTTTACAAAACTGAACCGGATAACGTTTAATCGGTTAAAATTGGTTCGACAAGCTATAAAAACTGGCTGAAATTGAAATTATTTTAATAAATATATTAAAAAGTATTGAAAACTTTAAAAAAATATGTAAAAAAACCAGTTCAATCAGCTTGACCGGTCTGACCACCGGTTCGACGTCAAAACGATTTTAAGCAACGAACCGGAAAAGATTGGAGTTCAGTTGCCGATCCAACCGGTCAGACCGACCGGTTTGGTTCGGTTTTCAAAACAATGTTTAGAAATTAGAAAACTTTAGAAAATTTATCAAATATATAGGAAAGAAACTAAAAATGTTTAAAACTAATTTTTATATTTGCCAATACACACATTAAGAAGTGTATGTGGGTAACTCTTTACGTGTATTAGTGGTTGGGATAAAGTATTTCAAAACTTTATTAAAATAAAGGTAGGTTATGGGTTCAAAACCCATATGCGAAAAACTATATATTAATTAGTTTAATCAGATAAGAAACCGAATAAATCGGTTTAACTTATTAAATTCCATTCAGTTAGGCCCTTTTTTAACTTATTCGGTTCAGTTAACCTATTACTTTTAACTGCTACACAAAATCAAAAGAGTGTGACGATAATACATGCTCAAACACACAGATAAAGATGATAGGTTAAGGTATCACTAATCATAGGTCATTAAAAAAACACTGAACGCAGAGGATGGTGATAATTTGCCATCGCTTAAATAGAAGGAGCAAAGAGAGTTTTGTTGGTGATTAAATTGACAACCACTGTTTAAGTGATGAACTTTAAAGCCAATGATGAACTCAAAAAACCCCAACTACTGAGTTGCATGAAGGCCACCTATCGCCGGTTAAAAGGCCACCTCTTCTACCGACCCCCCAGCTTTTCTTTCTCTCCATCCTTCTACCTCCACCGCCAACAGGGGAGCCCGACAGGTGTGGGTTGCAAGCTATCTGTCATAGTCTCGTTCAATTAAAAACTACCGTAAAACTATAGCGGTCGATCTAAAATAAGCTGATCAGCATAAAAACATTATTCATTCTTTTTGTTTATTAACATATTAGGTTACTATAATATAAATTGTTTTGTAATTTAAAATCATTATAATTTAGTATATAATTTGAATGAGCTAACCAACTGATCAACGAACGAGCCACGAGTCGAGTTGTCATTGGCTCGGGGTCGACTCATTTATGAATCAAGCACAGTTAATATACCGAATCAATTTCGAGCCGACAAGACCCCGTTGCGGTTTAACTCACGTCCCCATCGAGTGTGTGTGATTACGAATTGAGAGATCTGTTTTCACGATGCAAGGCTACAGCAAGTTAACAGGTTGTGGGAGTTTATATTCAATCATACAGAACACAAACGTGAAGATGCCGACGTTTTGGAGCCTCGATTTGCAGCAACGATTCGATTTCGTCACCGGAGTTGCGTCGGCGATGTTTGAGGTTGCGTGTGGATGATTTGAGATTGAACAACCTTAGGGCATCAACAATTGATGTTTCCTTCGGTGATTCATAATGTTTATACCATATAAACAGGTGTTTTAGGGTTTACGGAGTGCGGATCTCTCTGGTTTCGTATGGAATTACCAACGTAAGAGGTGAGAAATCTCCCGTATCTTCAACAGAACATTAGTGGTCTTATTAATCTGTGTTTATATCTAATTGAAGATATTGACTGACTTGTGTATTTTTATTATTAATTGAGAAATTAAATGGTGATAGATGTTGAACAAATGTAATCTCAGCTTGTTGCAATGTGTTTTGTTGCATAAGGAATTTATGTGAGGTGTCAATTTACTCATTGTGTTGATTGTTTCTTATTCATTTTGTTTTCAGTAGATATGCTATCTAGGTGGTTTAGTAATGGCTTGATATGGAATAATGGTTTAGCTCTTTATGGTGATTATAGGATGTTAGAAGTTAAGTTTATGAATTTATATAGAAAACTTAAGTTAGGAGCCTTTAATTGTGAAGCTAGTGATGGTGGTACTGATGTGGAGTGGTGTGTGATGAAATCAGTATTTGAAAAAAAACCATGGTTTGTATTGGTGTTAGGCTAGAGGAATACGCCATTGTGTCTGGGCCTTGTTGTATGTCCATAGAAACAAGCTTTCTGCTTTTTTGCAAATTATGAGTGACATGTGGTGCAGTGCAACGTGCCGGTCTGTGATTGCACAAATAGCAACGTGTCAATCTTTGATTGCTCGTAATGAGTTGGCAATTGATTGTTAGAAAAGAAATCCACGTGGAATAGGACTTCAAATGAGTTGTTTTGGGTATATACGGACAAGTGTAGATAACACATAGAGGCGAAGTAAGAAACGCGATCATTCTCAGGGTTAGACGAGTTTTGTGCGTAGAGGGAGCAAAGAAATGTCCAAAATCACTAATCGTCATATTAGGAAAGATCGATCAATGTACTTGAATTTCTGAGAATTGGAGAAAGATCAATCGATCTACTCGAATCTCTTAGAATCAGAGAAAGATCAATCGATCTACTCGAATCTCTTAGAATCAGAGAAGGATCAATCTATGGATAACCAATTTAATGCAGGAGATCTGGTTTGGGCAAAAGTTGATAATCACCCTTGGTGGCCTAGCATTGTTTACCATGAAGACCTATCAAGTACCGAGGCTCAACAATCAAAGGAAGAAGGTTTTGTGCTTGTTTCATTTTTTGGGGATGATACATATAAATGGTTAGATCCACAGAACCTTGTCCCTTTTGAATCCAACTATAACTTGTATTCGAGTCGATCTCGTTCTCGAATATTTGTGAAAGCTGTCAGTGAGGCGGTTTATGAAGTCAACTACAGAGCTGCTGTCGGGTTGACGTGCCCCTGCTCATTTTTTTCACACTATAGACCTGCACCTGTGAAAGCTTTGCTAGAAGTCGATATCGATGGGTATCAATTGGGAGGAGTTTTTACAGTGAAGCAGGTTGAATGCTTCAGACAAGAATTTAGACCAGTTGAGACACTTTCATTTATACAGCAACTGGCACTGGATTCAACAGATGTGCATCAAGATCTTAACCATTCAAAGGAAGTAGCCAGAGCTCTTGCTTTAAGAAAAGCAAGATATGCCGAGATTGATGAGCCTTATTTTCTTGCATTTGGGGTTGATCCTAGAAGGCTTCGAGATCCCATAGTGGCCTTAGATGACCAGGAGACAAATATAACTCAAGGTAACCGTTTTATGTTTGAATAATATATGATTATTAGGCCCTTTGCTTAAAAGAGCTCAATTTGCCACATTGCAATAAACATTTGGTAATTGCATTTACATTTTCTAGTGAGATAGTTATAAGGGTCTTTAGATTTTTTTATAGATGTACCTAAATGCATGTTTATACTAAGCATAGTTATGAAGTAGCTAAACAGTTGGATAGATTCTTCCTTTCCTCATTTTCCAGTTCTACTAAATTGCTATCTTACTTCACTTGCATTGCTTCCGGATTTGCATTAATATTATGTGGGCTTTGAGTAAATTAACTATTTTGACATTACTGTTTTGATTGAGTAGAGTTGTTTACTTGAATCTCAATTAACCAAAGTGATTTGAACTATAAGTCTATAACTTAATGATCTTTATACAACATTGCCTTTAAACTTTTAACTTCTTTTACAATCACAGCCTGGTTCTTTGCTTCATTTTTTTAACAGATTTTTACATGTCTTCATTTTTATGAGAATTCAGTCAATTAAAGATGTACTAGGTCAGAGACAAGTTTGTTCTTGGAAACCTATCTTGTTTGTTCTCACTTGTGTTATTGGTATATATTGCAGCTTCAACTGATCATTCTTCTGAGGCTAAAAGCCAAGGTCAGAGACAAGTTGAAGTCAAACACCAAAACAAAAACAAAAAATCTCCTGCCCCACAGAAAGATAAGCTGGATGCTACTGAAACGAAACGCTCAGAGAAAAAAGTTAAGCATCAGGATAATAACGCCAAGAGTTCTGAAGATTATGTCCCTACGAAGAAGAAAAGGCCCAAAGGTGAGGTTGAAAAACTGCTTGATTTCAGTTCATCTTGTACATTTGTTAAAGAACAACCATCACTGTCCTGCTTTAAGCACAAAGACTCACCTCCAACATCAAAACCGTTGAAGAAAAGACACAGATCAAGCACAACGCCTTTAGCTGTATCTCCCCAAGATAAGAGAAAGGAAGGTGAAAACAGGACAACAGTAAAGAAACATCAAGTGGGCCCCAGAATGATCATCTCAATGAGGTTTCCACCAGATGCCGCCCTGCCATCTGCTTCAGAACTGAAAGCCAAGTTCGCTAGATTTGGGCCACTAGACACATCTAGTGTTCGTATTAGTTGGGTCAAATCAATATGCAGCTTGGTATTTATACACAAGTCCAGTGCTGAGGATGCTTATGCATATGCAGTCAATAACAAGAAACTATTTGGTCAAACTAAGGTCAAGTATAGGTTACTGCCTGAAATTTCTACATCTGATTTGAATCTTGGCAACAACCATTCACATCAGGAAGCTCCAATGAATCCAATCGTATGTCGATATCAAGAAATCTATGCAAGGTATCGGGAAGAAGAAGCTGATAGAACTCATGTGCAGGTTGGCCTTGGCAGTGTAGACATTTCTGAGAAGATGTTACATCTGCTCAATGAATGCAACCGGATCGTACTGGAATTAAAAACATTGTAAGTGATCATGCTGGTTTTTTGTTAAATTTCAGACATTTTTACATTTTGGGCTTCATATTTAGACATTTTGCTATAATTTGGTTTGGATGGAAGTATTTGTACTAGATATACTTATTGCCTTGGGTCAAAGGTTGGTCTATTTGGTTGTCAGGAGACAAACATTTATCCTGAATTCAAGTTAGCCTTTTTCTGCACTATATTAAAGTCTGTTTGGTTGTTTTTTTAAGCCTTTATGCGCCTTTACACAGCAGGATTCTCATTTCTTAGCTGTTTGCATAGTCAGGTTACTCATGAAGGTCTTGTAAATGTCTAGGATTTTGGATTGTGTGGTGTGACATGACACCATAGTCGCCACCTAACGTTGTTGGAATCTAGGGTTAGCACAAATAGAACAATCGTGCCACCATTAACTTATCTAATAGGTTTGATGGCATGCTCATAAAGGTTATACTGCAAGTGTTACAACATGGAAGATAGAAAAACAGAGATTCATCATTAGAACTTCAAACTCTGATTGTATGTATGACTAAGCAGTTGTGACCTTTCATTGTTCAAGAAGATATAGCGATGTTGAATAGATCATTGTACTCTGATTGTATGTATGACTAATAAGTTCGCTCACTTCCCAGACCAAGCCCAACATATGTATATAAATTTCTGTTAGAAAATAGAAGGCCCAATATATAACCTAGAAGTCTGGACTTTGAAACCTCACTCCTAGAGTCCTAGATGCTTCAGTAGCAATGATGTGGGAAACATATCAAACCACTGATATCACACATTTTCAAAGCATTAAAAACACACATTAAAAGGCTTTGAATTCTGGAGTTTCTAGTAAGAAGACCGCAGGTTAGTACGTCTCCATGAAAAAGTCTAATTGGGTATAACATCCAAGTACTAGGATTCTATTTTCAAAATGACACCAATTTCAAAACCATAAAATATATATAGGCATTATTATATACTATTTATCAATTTGGTTTGTGTATCAGTGTTGTACCTTGGGATTCAGTGATTATTTTTGCAATTTTTTTATACATAATGATGTTGCACCTCATGTTTTGTTTTTTGTTTTAGAAAAAATGATCGTTTACATTTAACCTAAAGCTTTTCATCTTCTATAATGTAACTTTACAAAAAATTGATTTTTTATTTTCAACTTAAAACTTTTCATCTGTTGTCATTTAACCTTATAATTTTTTTTTACTTTCAACTTTGTTACCCTATACTTTTCATATGTTGCAAATTTTTGTTTTACGTTTCGTTATTAATTTTGAAAGTTAACACGACGCAACATGCATCTGCGGTTCAACATTTTTACGTTTTGCTTGACGACGTTCTAAATTTTATGAGTTAACACGACACAACGTGTGTGGTTTAACGTTTTTACATATATCTTTTCCCATTTGACTGGTCTGTCGCAAAGCATGGGTACTAGATCAAATTAGCTATACTTTTCTATGTTTTACGTTTCCGTCTAATTTCTTCTCATGGACACATCACAACTTCAGTGTTGGTGGTCGCTGGCACTAGTGTGCCATTAGTGCTATCTGGCATGGTTTACGCCCTTGTTGTAAAGCGGAGTGCTTAATTCTAGTGTTATTCTAAAAAATAAATTCGCTTAAGGCTAAGAATATGTTTTTTTTCATATTATACTATATTTTTTTTAAATGTCTAAATTTTGGTACTATCTTATTTAAAATTTGTACCGTTTTTTTTAATTTGTTTGTATTTATGAATTTGTATAGTCTTAATCAGATGATCGTAATCCAGTTTGTAGTTAGGTGGAATGTTTTATTGCTGATAATAGATCCAGCCAACAAGACTAGCCGATTCCAATACAATTGAAATAAACTCCATCAGAGCTTATTTATTCCAGCTTGAAGCGGCTAAAATTAGTTCTTATTTGAACATACCATACATATATGTGTAGGATATGTGTAGGGTTAGGATTATTACAGAACCACTTTTTATTTTTAGAACCAAAGAATCATTGAATTACATAAATGTAAATTAAGTCTGGTAAAACTTGAACTATTTTACATGTGTGTATATCAGACATAAACAATAAAATATGTAAAACAACTAAATATTACCAGGCTTAACTTACATGTATGTAAATCAATAGTTTGTAAGTTACATTTATGTAAATCAATGGTTCTTTTGGTTCTGAAAATAAAAAACGGTTCTGTAATAATCCTGCCCCTATATGTGTATATCCCCATGTATATATATAATATATATATATATGCATATGCATATGAATATATATGTCAGTTATCATGACGTAAACAATGAAGTGGAATCAAAGTTTCCATCAGTGGTGGTCATACCAATCAAGCCATGGATGATGCTTGAGAATCTGGACGTGAGGCAAAGGTCGAGTCCATCTCAGCACGAGACCACACAACTTTCTGCACACTACCAGAAAAGAAGATAAAGATTTCGAACATCATGAAGCCCAATAATTTGGCAAGCTTTTTGAACATCTTTTAAAGAATATGTAAAAAGTATGGTTGATGATTGCATGCACCCATGTGATCATATCATCCCTAGCTAATTCCCCATCGTTTTCTGTAGCCAAGGTTTGATTGGGTTGTTGCTGATTGCATGAAGTTTTATAAATGCCACCATCCTTTGAGTATCAATCAAGCCTGCCGTTTTTTATAAAAAAAAAAAAGAAAGGATAAAAGAAATGGTGATCCATCCATCTTAATTTATTAAGCATATGTTTATTTTATTATTGTTTTTAATGGAGAATAGTATCAATGGTGGCAAGATGGGTGGGTCTTTTACTCTTTTTAATACATGATTAAAACATGATGAGTTTCATCGATTGACAAATCCGCGAGTAATCAATCAATGATAGTGACTACATCAATAATCCATTAATCTACGTCGGAAAATAGGCTTGTGTGGTATGTTTTCTATTGGATTAACGATGGGTATTTGCTGAGGGATCACTGACATGAGTATTAGCAATGGGTTTGCCTATGAATTTTAGTGGTTTTTAGCATGACTATATCAACGATGAATGAGTGAAGGTATTTTTGCTGGCGCTCGGGTATATGTAATAAAACACACTAATAGTAAAACAGTATGTTGTAACCAAAAAAGCTCATTAGAATAAACATTAAACATAAAAATCAAAAGGGGATAGATCCAATCCAAAGGAATACCTCCACTTGCTCAACCTATCGCAGAATTAGATACTGATCCTTTTTTGACCGAGCAAAACAAAGAGACTGTACGAAAGAAAAATATAGCTAAGTATAAGGAGGGCCTGTGATGTTAGCGATCTTAATTGTTATGGGCGTAATAGTTCTTACATGGTCGCTCGGATGCATAATCATCACGTGATCATCCTGGCCTCCATAACACCTCGACCTTCACGTGCCATGCATGCCCCTTTGCGTGTCTCATCTCAAGTCTTGTGCTTTCATTGCTTTCAAATTTTCTTTGAAGGGATAATCCAAAAAACGAGATTCCAGCGTATAGTGCTCTAATACCAAAGCATAATGCTCTGATACCAGCACAATAACTAGCGCATTGCCTTAGAATCGTCTCATCTCAGTTCTTAAAACCTAGGGTTTCGACCCAACCTTCACACCTGCAATTTTTGGATGATGTTAAGGCGATTTTGAGTGTGTTTTTCACCACGAGTTCACCCGGATCAAGCTCCAACAACATTAACTCAGCCGTTGAAAATTGAATCATGCCGATGAGCGGCTAAATCTTTCATAATCGCTTTCAAGTAGATAGTTCTTGTAAGTGAAGCAATAGCCTTAGTTTAAATTGGGTTTCTGGTTTGTTTTATTTTTGGACACAAGAATTCAATTGTATGTTTTGATTAACGTTAAACAATTCATTTATGTTTAAGGATTTGTATTCTATCGTTTGCATTCGGTTTTCTTACATTGTAAGCAGATTGATGTGTGTGTGTGTGTGAATACTTGATATATACATATTGGTAATTGTATGAACAAACAAATCTTAAAAGTTTGTTTCACAAGTATCATTTTAATTAAACGTTTTTACAAATACAAAAACCCAAATATATATTTTTTCGTATTTTTGTTTCTTATTTCAGTTTCCTAAGTAGCTTTATACTTTTCACCAATTTTCTGTGAAGACGACTCTTAGTTACTCGTATTAGTTATAAGTATTTAAATACTTCAAATTAACTTTTTTTTATCCAACAACTAACAACTTGATCAATAAACATCATAGAAATCATTAGTAAGTTGTTACTGACATAATTTTTACACTATATAAAACTAAACGCATATACCTCTGGATCATTATATGAGTAACTTAAGATCTTCTGGTATTGGAAGAACAAATATCAACGATCATCCTTCTACTCTAATCCTTCTATCCTTCTATCCTTCTACTCTAATAAAAGGATAATTATGGAGGACACGTGACAACATCACATTCATTATCACAAAAAATTTTCCGTTTCTCTCTCATATTCAATAAATACATTAATTACAAATAATATTAATTATTTTTTTAAATTAAAAATAGTTTTTAATAAATTAAGAAAGATATATTTTTATTAATGTTATTTCTAAAGAAATAAATTTTTATAAAATAATTTTTTCTAAAACATCAAACTTATTTAAAAATATGAAATATTTTAAATTTAGTGTTTTTATAAAAGTAAATTTTTTATAAATCAAAATAATTAAAAATGAGAGTTATAATAAGGAAATTTATAAAAATGACATTTTTTAAACAAAATGTTTGATTTTTTTTGAATTTTTTAAGAGTTGATACCGTTGTTTCATTACTTATAGTTTTTACTCTTACGTAATTTAAATCATATCTTATCTTATAATATCGTTTTATAATTAAGTAAAATTTTATTATATTTTATATTTTATTTATTCATTCCGTTATACATCGCTTTACCATAGCTAGTCGTATAATAAGAAACATAAGTGGTCTTGTAGTCGAAGATGTAGAGCTTCTTCAATCTTCCAACAATCAGATCCCACACTTGTGTGATCATCATCAGCACATACCATGAACACAATGGGATTGATGTCATCATATTTTTCCATTGAGTTTACTGTTCATGTTGGTTTATGACAAAAAAAGCTAGTAGTTTATGAAACATTATATAACATAACTATCATAAATATAACATTGCCATAGTTAACAAGTACCTAATATCCTTTGAAGAGTGGCACCACCTGATAAATATGATATGTTCATAAGACCTTTAACAACGCACCCGTGATAACCCAAATTAGGTTTAACATTACATCCCAGTAGGGAATGACAATACGTATTCAATTAATATCTCTCAAATTGGATATCGTAAGGCATGAGGCGGA
Source organism: Flaveria brownii (assembly GCA_018326445.1). Classification (NCBI taxonomy): domain Eukaryota; kingdom Viridiplantae; phylum Streptophyta; class Magnoliopsida; order Asterales; family Asteraceae; genus Flaveria; species Flaveria brownii. Next base: position 10,852 of record BJCN01127555.1, read on the forward strand.
CCCTCGAAAGTTTTAACATACACAGTAAGGAGTGTGGGACACTGTGAAGCAAGATGTTTCAAGGATTGTTAGTAATTTGAAGCTCATTGTGTTCCCCAGTCCGTTTCGTGAGGATCCCGGAAAAGCCTTGAGGGATTGGGATCTCTGGGGGCCTTTCTTCTTCATTGTGTTTCTAGGGCTCACTCTCTCATGGTCTGCATCAGTAAAGAAGGTCAGATTGTTTTCTTTTGTAGTATGTGTTATTGTAGATCTTAGGTAATATGCAGTTTGAAATGGATGGGAATTGGATCTATTGAAACTGTAATTGGTTGTTATGATTAATGTTAGGTTTTTTTATTCTTTATTGTTTTAAAAAATTACATAATTATCCTAATCTA
>BJCN01127565.1:0-12089 GCA_018326445.1 Flaveria brownii
TAATTGAGAAATACTTTTGCATTACTGTTTCATAGCTCGTTTAAGGCTGGAATTGTGTTTGTTTTGTTATCTTTGAGCCTTGTTTATTGATATTGATTGAGTTTGGATCATATGGCTACATATTGAAACTCTTTTTCATTTTTGCACTGTTTGATTCTGTATTCTTGAGATATCATTGTGATTATCATCTCAATAGCACGGAAATCGATCACCAATGGACCAACATAAAGTAAACAACCATAAGCAAATGAAAACACAAATATGTTTTAAGTTTGTACCACCAAAATATCAAAAAGTATAACTCAAACGCAAAAGGAACCATAAAAGAAGATATGACGTCGTGAGAATAGTCCTCTATCACATCTGCATCGTCCGCTGGAACATATTGCTGCTCCGTTTGCTCAGACGGTATAGGTTGGGACATCGGTATAGGTAAAGGAGGAGGTGGAAGACTAGACTCATTTTCAGTAGCCCACTGCATTATAACCTACATTATACAATGAACCCCGACATGAATGTGAGCCAAATCAAAAGAATTATCAATGAGCGGTGGATGAGATAGTGCTACGGCTCCCTTGCCATCAATAAGTGCTATCGAAGGAACCTCTGCATTCATAATGCAAGTCGATGTACCTGTCTCCATATTCGGGGGAAACCATCTTTTCTCGTCAAAGTCTAACTAATACCATCCATCTACTGACTCATATGCAGCAAGTCTCATGTTAATCAGCATTGATTTAATGATGAGCTTTGTTTGGTGAGAATAAGAAATTCCAACGAGATTATCAACATCCAGTAGATGAAGAGACAAAGAAAGTTGAGTGATGAACGCTCCTCCACAGATTGGGCTACTATGCTTTCTACTGAAACATTTTGAGAAAAACATGGAGAATGCGTATGCCAAGTTACATGGCTGTTTCCGGATAAGGCAATAGAGAATAAACATGTCATTTTTAGTGACAACACTCATGCTTGAACCGCGCCCAGAAATAGTGCCCGAAAGTGCTCGGTGAAAGTAGCGATGAAGGGAGTCTCGCATTTGGGTGCTTTTACTCGATGTAGAATTGTATTCTCCGAACATATCTCAGCCCATAATGCCATGAGGGTATCAGATGATGTCAACTTTAAGCCATGTTTAAAGATGTTCCTGCTAGTCTCATTACAGGTGTAAATACCCATCATCACTCCATGATTTGTCACAGATATTGTATGTTTTTTACCACTAAGTTGAAATTGAATGCTACTTGCGTCCTTGAGATTGTTGGTCTTACGATCAAACTGATAAGTCGAACAAAATTCCAACACAAGCACGTGGTATTGACGATGTTTGATATCAAACAAACATTTCCAAGGACGGGAGAGAAGTTTATTAACACGATTGGTTTCACCCAATGGATCCAAAGCTTTCCAATCAATGGTGTGAGCAGCTATTAGTTCCTTGTGTTTAATGGTGAGAAGTTTCTTCGTGGCCCGATTGCCGCTTTCAAAATGAAGGAATGGATGAAGATCATCATTGGCCATGACCTGCAAAAAGAAATATAATATGTCACTTTTGAGTCTTGTGAATGAATTAAAAACATTATAGAAACATAAAGACAAAGATGACATATTTTGACATGTTAAAGTCTAACCATTGTCAGAAACAAAATCAAGTTATTTTATTTAAAGAAGTATACTAAAACAAAAACGAAAAATTAACCAAATCATATTGTTTAAACAAAAGTTCAAAGAAGGCGGTCATAACATGAAAACACACCCAACAACCTGCAATATACCAAAATCATGAAGAACATCACAAAAATCAACCATCGACCATCAACGTCATGCTTTTCCTTAAATTAAACTTAAATTAGCAACTAAAGCACAAGAAACTCTCTACAGTCACTACCTATACAAATTTCAGCATCATGTGACCTAAAAAATGAATCTAACCTCTACTTGATAATGAATATGACATGATTCAACTAAATTATACCAAATAAAGTTCAGCCCTAATCTTAAAATAAAAATCAAGAATAACCAACAACAAGGACAAAAATAAGTTGAAATCAAAGATAAAATACCTTGAAAAAAAGAAAATGAAAAGTAAAAACAAAAACGAACAAGTTTATCAATTGGGTGGTAGATGGGTGGTAGTGTTCGTCATAGTTACGGTTGCAGGTAATGGTGGTGAGGAAGTGAGGTTGTGGTGGAGAGGCTGTGTGTGGGAGGTGGTTGGTGGTCATTACAGAGGTGAGGAGGGGGTGTTTCAGGGTTAGGGTTGCGATGGTGAGGCTGGTCCACGGTGGTGGAGCTATGATGGAGGTGATTCGCGGTGGTGCAAGTGGTCGCGCAGTGCAAGTGCATGGTGGAGGTGGTGGTCATACAATGGTGAGGTGTTTTGGGGTTGAGGTCGCCGAGGGGTGAAGGGTGGGCGGTTGGTCGCGGTGGTGAAGTTGTTGGAGGAGATGGGGTGGATGGTGCAGGTCGCGGCAGTGGTAATTCATGATCGGGAAGGGGGTGGCCGGTGGTGGGGCCTGTGGTTAGTTGGCTGGTGGAGGAGGGTCATAGTGATGGTGGCTACGGGTGGGATGTTTTCACGTGGTTGGCTAGTGCGTCGGCGGACATGTTGCGTGGTGGTGGAGAAGAGGAAGATGGAGATGGTGAGGTAGATAGAGATGGTGAGCAAGGTTAGAAGGAAGGTGGAGAAGACGATGGAGTCATATGTTGGGTGAAACGAAAAAAATGTAGGGGTCAATAAAATTCAAGGGTTTTATTTATTTGTAATTTGTTTTGATAAAAAAAAAAATTTCAGCCAATATATGCTTGAATATGAGCATATCTGCAAACTTTTTTCAATTTTATCTTATTTTGAACCAGTTAATATAGGCATATTCATTTAAATATGATCATAATGATCAATTTTCAAAAATTTCCCTTAACTTAGACTACCTTCACATTACATCCCAAAAATCAGTTTGCTTGACACGCTTTCGTTATAAATAACGTAACACACACCCGATGATGTCGACCATCTTCTTTTCTTTTTTTTTTCATTTTTTGGAACAAAATAAGAACTATTTAAAGTAAACTAATTAAGGAAATATGTAAAAATAAAAGGATACGGATGATTTTCAAAATCTCGGGTTGTCTCCCGCAAGTGCTTTGTTTATTTACGAGTCATTAGCTCGAATCGACCCCGCATTCACTTGTCCTTGGGGTGGAGTTGCATAACGTCAAACTTCTTCTTATCTCTCGGGCCTTCAATGTAATGTTTTAAGTGATGACCATTAACCTTGAAAATCCTCCCATCCGAATGTTCAACTTCAACGGTTCCATATGAGAATACTTGCTTCATGATATAAGGACCTGTCCATCTTTATTTTAATCTACCAGGAAACAAGCGATGTCTTGAATTGTAAAGTAATACATGATCCCCCACTTGGAATTGTTTATTGCTTTTCAAGTGGTTATCATGCACTTTCTTTGTCCGTTCATTGTAAATTGTAGAATTCGCGCATGCTTGATTTCTCAATTCTTCAAGTTCATGGACTTGCAAAAATATATTTTCATCTGCATCTTTCAAATCAAGGTTAACGGCCTTTAAGGCCTAATAAGCTTTGTGATCCAGTTCAACGGGTAGGTGACAAGACTTTCCATAAACCAACTTAAACGGTGTGGTACCAATTGGAGTTTTGTAAGCGGTTCGGAAAGCCCATAGGGCATCATCTAACTTATCCGCCCAATCCTTTCAGTTTTGTCCAACCGTTCGTTCGAAGATTCATTTAAGACCTCTATTAGTGACCTCAACTTGACCACTTGTTTGTGGGTGGTAAGATGTTGAAAAATGATGTCTAACCCTATAACGAGCTAGCGCTTTTTCAAGTTGAATATTACAATAATGAGTGCCACGATCACTAATTAGATCCTTAGGGGCACGAAACCGAGAGAAGAGATTTTTCGGAAATTTCACCACTACCCTAGCATCATTTGTAGGAAAGACTTGTGCCTAGGCCCACTTAGAGACGTAGTCAACGGCTATTAGAATTTATTTGTGACCATGTGATGAAGGAAATGTTCCCATGAAGTCGATGCCCCAAACATCAAATACCTCGCATACTTGTGTGCTACTTTGGGGCATCTCATCACGTGACGAGATGTTACTTGCGCGTTGGCAAGCATCACATGCTTTAACTAACATGTGTTCATCCTTGAATACGGTAAGCCAATAAAAACAAGAGTCAAAGACTTTCTTAGCGGTGTAATTTGCTCCATGATGGGCATCGGTGGGTCCTTCATGGCAATTGCGAAGTATGTTCATTGTCTCAACTCCATGCACACATCTTCTCACCACTTGATCCGCACAAACTCGAAAAAGATATGGATCTTCCCAAAAGATATGGACGTGAACTTTCTTTTATGTTGATAAGTGATACCTTTAACGAAAACTCCACTTGCAAGATAGTTAGCAAAATCTACGACCAAGGGAATTCTTCTTTAATCGCCTGAACCTGCATAAGAAACTCATGAGGGAAATTGTCATTTATGTTGGATTCCCTTAGTTCTTCCATGGATGGGTTCTCAAGGTGTGAGAGCTGATCTGCCGCTATATTTTCAGCTTCTTTCTTGCCTCGGATCTCTATATCAAATTCTTGTAAAAGCAAAATCCACCTGATCAATCGTGGTTTTGCATCTTGCTTGCCAAATAGATATCTAAGAGCTGTATGGTCAGTGTAAACAATGGTTTTACATAAAACGAGATACGATTGAAACTTATCAAAAGACAATACTATGGAAAGTAGTTCCTTTTCAGTGCTAGTGTAATTTTCTTTTGCATCATTCAATGTTTTGCTTGCGTAGTATATGGGATGAAAATGCTTGTCCTTTCTTTTCCCTAAAACCGCACCGACTGCATAGTCGCTTGCATTACACATCAACTCAAATGGAAGAGTCCAATCAGGAGCTATAATTATGGGGGTGTTTACTAGTTTTTCTTTTAAAAAGTTGAATGCATTTAAGCATTTCACATTGAAAACAAATGGAACATTTTTTTCAAGAAGTTGTGTCATCGCCCTTGCAATTTTTGGAAAATCTTTAATAAACTGTCTATAAAATCCTGCATGACCTAGAAAACTTCTTATTGCTTTTACAGAAATAGGTGGTGGTAATTTTGAAGTAGTTTCAAACTTTGCCCTATCAACTTCTAAACCAACATTTGAAATTTTATGTCCCAACACATTGCCTTGTTTTACCATAAAATGGCATTTCTCCCAATTTCACACCAAGTTGGACTCTTCACATCTAGTGAGCATTTTCTTTAAATTGTTTAAACAATGATCAAAAGAGCATCGAAAAACTGAGAATTCATCCATGAACACTTACATGGAGTCTTCGATCATCCATGAACACTTCAGGTGCAAATGGCATTCGGCGATAAGCAAATGTGCCATAAAGACATGTGAATGTGGTCTTCTCTTGATCATCGGGTGCAATCGGGATTTGAAAGTAACCTGAAAACCATCAAGAAAGCAATAAAACATATTGCCAGTTAACCTTTCTAACATTTCATGAATAAAAGGAAGAGGGAAATGGTCCTTTCTGATCGCACAATAAAACATATTGCCAGTTAACCTTTCTAACATTTCATGGATTGATCCCTTTATATGCATAATCTTCCAAGCCATTGCTCTCTTTTGCATCTTTAATACGTCCAAAAGTTTGATTTTTTCATCACCTATCAAATCAGAAGCAATAATAACAGGGGAATCATTATCAACATAAGCATACTCAAGATGAGCGGGTAGCTCCTTGAGTTCTAATGATGGTGATTCTTCAATTTATGACTTTGCTTTTGGTTGCTGCTCTCGATCAACCATATCAAGAACTTCATGAACTTCCAAATCGGAGGATGGTTCATCCACTGACATACAAGTTAGCTCGCCACCAATCTGGTTAGGTTGATCTGCATCAAGCTCATCATCATCAAACAAATGTGTTTCCAAAACATCATGTTCAAACATTTCCTGCACACAATCATCCACATGGCAATCAATAGTATCAACAAAATAAAGTGTATCATCATGGATTTGAGAATATTGCATGGAATCCTTTATCTTAAAAACCACCTCTTATTCATCCACGTGAAGGGTCAATTTACCTTCAAACACATCTACTAAGGCTCTAGATGTAGTTAAAAAGGGGAGACCAAGAATGAGAAGGACGTTCTTGTCTTCATCCATATCAAGGATTACAAAATGCATAGGAAACACTAACTTACCAATTCTTACCAACATATTCTCAACTATACCTCTCGGGTATTTCACCGAGCGATCGACAAGTTGAATGCTCATACGTGTTGGTTGTGCTTTCCTTAGGTCTAGCCTTTCAAACATGGAATAAGGCATCAAGTTGATGCTAACAGCTAGGTTAGCTAGATCATTATTCATAGTCAAACTACCAATCAAGCAAGGAAGTGTAAAACTTCCAGGGTCTTTCATTTTCTATTGTAGCTTATTTTGAAGCACGGCAAAGCATTCTTCATTTAGAACCCCTTTTGAAAGTTCCTTAAGGTTCTATTTGTTTGTTAGAAGAGCGTTGACAAATTTGGCATACTTGGGCATCTGTGACAAAGCTTCGACAAACGGTAAGTTTATATGTAATTGTTTAAAAAGGTCAAGAATTTTACCATATTGTTGGTCCATCTTTTCTTTCTCCAAACGCCCCAGGTATGGGATTGTGGGCTTGTACACTTTTAATGGTTCTTTTACTTGTGTTGTACTTTCTGGGCCTCGCCTAGAGTTTAGCACCTCATCTTGAATCTTAACTTCTACCTCTTCAACCACTAGCTTAGATTTGGAAGTCATCTCAATCTCTTTAGTTGTTTTACCACTCCTTAAAGTAATTGCTTTACAATCCCCCCGTGGATTTTCTTCGTTGATACTTGGAAGTTTACCCTTCTCCCTCTCGGCTAGCAAACTGGTCATTGGACCTATTTGGTTCTAAATACCTTGAATCACCGAAAATTCTTGTTGTCAAATTTCGGCTTGATCATGACGAGCTTTGGATTTTTGATGACGATTCGACAGTGGACAAGAACTATGCCATCATCTCTTCTAAATTTGATCTTTTCTTGGGTTGTGAACCACTACTTGAACCTTGATTTGATATTGGTTTTGTTTTTTAGGCCGAGGGTGATCTTGATGTTATGGTTGGAATGGTTGTTGGTTTTGTTGTGTAAGGCCCCGTTCCCGGAACGCTTATAGTTGGACATTCATCGCACATAATATTTAAAATATATTAAGATTCTTTACAATGATAAAAACATTGTAGCGGAATAATTTAACAAAAACCATTTCATGCGTTAATAATCATTTTTGTAGGTGTTAGGCGCATTAGCACTATGTAGGCGCATGAGCACTATGTAGGCGCATGAGCACTATGTAGGCACATGAGCACTATGCGGGTGCATGAGTACTATATAGGCGCATGGGTAGTTGGGCGCATGGGAAAACATAGGCGCATGGAAAAACCTTAGGCGCATGGGCACTGCATGGGCGCATGGGGACAACTTGGGCGCATGAGCACTATGCAGGCGCATGGTACTTAGACGCATTGACACTTAGGCGCATGAGCCAACAGTTAGACTTATGGGCAGACTTAGGTGCATGGGCTTTCTAGGCGCATGGCTGCAATTAGGCGCATGGGAACTATGATAGGCGCATGTGCATGAGTATTCTTTAAATTTACACTATTTCAGTCCCAAAAATCAATCTAACATGGTTCTAGACCAATATCTAGTATACTAACACCTTAATCATTCATGTAAGCATGTAACACAACAATTCATACATCAACACACATTCATCTGTACAAAACAAGGTAAAACATATGGTAGTACATACTAAGTGTTATAAAAAGTTAGTTACATGCATTTTCAGCTTCAAAACAAGTTTAAAACCTGTAAAACCAGGGTCTAGGACACACCTGTTGTTGCTTTCGAGCAAATATCTTTCATACCCGAGAGCACGAATGTTCTAACACCTAAATACACCAAAACACACAACCGAACATACACAAAACACATAAGAATCAGTCCCAAAGCTGAAAACTCAGCTGAAACCGAACAAAAACGCATGGAAAACACTCAACTTGCAAATTCACAGCTTCTCTTTCTAGGAATTGATGAAACTTCTGCTCCTTCTTTCTTCTTTCTTCTTTTGTAGCAGGAAATGTGAGTAGAGAGTTGATGTATGGGCGGCCATGCTTATCTTAACATAAAATATTAAAGTTTTGTTGAAGCGGGAGAGGTTTTAGGGCTTTAGTTGAAGCGGGAGAGGTTTTGGAATGAAGGGAATGATAAGGTATTATAAAAATTTTAAAAAATGACACATTAAGATGACACGCAAAAATGCGTGTCATCATTTCTAAGAAAATTTTAAAAAATGACAAATAATTTATGATATGCGTAAATGCGCGTCATCTTTTTTCATGCGTCATCTTTTGCGCGTCATCTATTAACAGTTTTCTAGTAGTGTTGAGTGAGTTTTATGAGTGGTTTACACTCATGCATAAAATAAACTTCGTAGACATGTGATGCACATTTGAATATTTCTAGTATTTTTGGAAAGGGCAAGCTAAAAACACTCGATTTCTTCTTATAAGTGTGCCATGTTTGATAGTCAATTATGAGTTTGGATCTTTATAACACATGGTTTGTCTCACACCATCTTTTATGTCAATGGAATTTCTTTTGGTAAATGGTTGCATGAGAGTTTGCTTGAGGACAAGCAAAGTTCAAGTGCGATGATGTTTGATATGATAATAATATTGGGTTTGTTAGACTCATTATCAAGGTAGTTTAACCATTTAAACATGAAAAACGCAGCGGAAACAAACCTTAATATTATGTATTGTAAACTGAAAATTAAGGCATATAACTTAGCAACAAGAAACCTAAGAACATAGGATCATTTATATGTGAATCAACTAGCTATCAAGAAGAAATAACAACCAAAACAACAGATAGAACTACCTTCCAAAAGCTGTCAAGATTCGTGAGATAGAAGGAGAGGATGAGGTTCTTGTAAGACCAAAACACCAAAGTAGACGTCCTCAAGCTTGCATACCCACAAGTGTGAAGCAAACACCTCTTGTTGCTAGGATTTAACACCAAAATGTGCAAGAATATAGCTGCCGAAAAACCCCTTTTTAAGCCTTGTTCTTCTTCAAAGATGAGAGAAAAATTTGTTCTTGCATGTATGAGAGAGAGTGCCAAAGTGTGTTGTGTGAACTAGTGAATATGGTTGTTGTTCCAAAGCAACAAATGACCAAGCATACCCATTTAGGGGGCGGCCGAAATTCAGTTTTAAAATGGGTTCCCCCCATTTTAAAACACCCATTTATTTATTAACAAGTTACATAATAAGTTGTATAATTAACCTTTTAGTTATATAACTTATACACACTATTATTATTTGATGTTATTTAACAAACTTAAATAACATTACAAATAATATCCATGAACAAAATATCCTTATAAGTTGTTCTATCTCATATACAATTTTATTTAGAAAACCCATTTTCTAAATTGGTGTAATTATTTAATTCCATGATCATATCATCCATTAAATATTTATTAGTGTTTGCTAAACTTGTTATTGGGTATGATCCGACTCAGATCATAACGTACTAACCACATCAATGTTCTATGTGTCTTGGGCATAAAGAATCCAACAAATAAATGTACATGTTTAAAATATATATTTCTTTAAATTTTAAATCATTTTTTATACAAAATTCATAATTTAGACACTTATTTTTGTTTTATTTCAATTTTGTAGGTTTTGGATGAAGATCGGTGATTTTTGTGAAGAAAGTCCAAGTTTTTAAGAGGTTCAAGAGGAAAAATGCTTCTGATATGACCATATTGAAGCTGAATATGGCCATACAAGCTGTCAAATTCCAAATAGCCCGTTTTTGATGCTAAATATGGTCATATCATTTCAGATATGGCCATATTCGGTTAGAAAACGGGTTTTTAACCCTAGTACACCTTATTTCCAACATAACTTTCATTTGTTTTAAAACCTTAGCCTCCCTTAAACCCTTAGGTGTGTTTGAGCATTTCTTAAGAGCTTTTGGAAGATTTGAAGGCCAAGATTGAAGATTTCACACTTTCACAAAAGATCTAACATTAGTTTAAATTCCTCTAGATCTACTATGAGTTCTTCTATGTTCTTGAGTTTCGGTTTGTCTTTTGTAAACCTTATGGAATAAACTCTTATTATCACTTGGATTTAATGAAACTTAGCATGATTTAACAACTTGTACATGATTCTTAGTGATTTTCATATTGATGCTATGATGAAGCTTGATTATTTTTCAATGATTGTGTGTCTTTATTCTAGTTTGATGAAATGTTCAACCTTATGGGTGTTGTATGCATGTTATCTTCAAAAACTACATGTTCTTAAAAGACTTATGTGTAACACCTGGAAATTTAATAAAAATGAAAGAAAAGAAAAGAATAATGAAAGAAAAGTGAAATAATCCAAGTCAAGGGGTGAAAGTTGCCCAATAGGCAAACTTTAATACTATTATATTTAAAAAGGTGGGGCGGCTGTTCCATAAACTGCTTCGGTTTTTAGAGAGAGAGAACAACAGGCTTCATCGGTTTTAAAGGGAGAAAGAAGAAGAATTGGCTTAATGGTGAGTTTTTGATGCGTTTTGTTCGGTTTCAGCTGAGTTTTTAGCTTCGGGACCGAGTTTTACATGTTCTTATGTGTTTATGTGTGTTCGGTTGTGTGATTTTGGCATGTTTAGGTGTTTGAACCCTTAAGAGCTTGAACATGAAGAAGTTTAGTTCAAAGGCTGCAAAAGGTGAGTTCTAGAACCCCGGTTTTTATGTGTTTTAAACATTTGAACTAAACTTCTTCAAGTTTTAAACTTGAAGAAGTTTAGTTCAAATGCATGTAAAATGTTTTTACAATTGTTATGTATGTTAACCGCATGTATGTGTGTACGAATGCTTATGATTTAGGGTCGTAAAGTTGTTATTGATGCTTAGAATGCTAGATTAATGATGTAAGTATGATTGAAAGCAGATTGGGACTGAAAATGGTTTAGAAATATGCACAACCGTTGGCCATGCACCCAAACAGGGTCCATGCGCCTAGAAATTTGTCATATAAAACATGTGTAGTTCATGCACCCAAATAGTTCCCATGCGCCTAAGAATTTTGCCAAAATAGCCTAGGTGTAGGCCATGCGCCTAAATAGTGACCCATGCATCCAGATTTCCCGTGTGCCTAAGCGTTGAAGCGGCTAAGCAGGGTCATGCGCCTGCATAGTGGTAATGCGCCTAAGTAGGGCTTATGCGCCTGCATAGTGTTGATGTGCCCAGACTACTTTATACTTAGGAATTTTTATGCTCATGCACCTGAAATGTTCTACTTAGGAATTTTTATGCTCATGCACCTGAAATGTTCTATGTGCCTTATTTTGGACATAGGATTCGCTAAGGGGTTTTAAGGTAGATGGGGGAGATAGGCTCTATTATGATGTGATGGTGTATGCATGATGATGTGATGAGGGTTATCATGTGTATGTGTGTATGATGTGTTATCTTTCTTTATTTAATGGTTTTCAAAACGTATGTGACATGATCTCAGCCTCTCGTTTAATCAATTAGATTAAGTTTGCAGCGGATTTATCACATTAATTAGTTAATTTTGCAAGAACATAAAAGATAATACAATTAAAAGCATAAACATAGAGAGAGAAGAGTTCTGCGAAACATTTTTCTTTATTGCTTGGCACGTTTCGGCATTTAAAACTACATGGGTCACCATGCTTTTATAGGCGGCAAAAGCATGGTGGTGATGTCCTTTTTCTAACATCAACTGAATATTAAAGTTACAGATGCCAGACATAAAACTACTGAAGATGTCAACAACTGACATCTTCTTACAAGTGTTCCTAATACAAAAGAAACTACTGAAAGTCTACAACGACTGAAGAACAAATTCTTCAGTCGTTTATGACTACTGAACCTATAACAGCTGAAGAACAAACTCTTCAGCTGTTTGTACAAACTACTGATACAAAATATA